>VZTR01019750.1:210736-235507 GCA_013400775.1 Chaetops frenatus | reverse complement strand
AAAAAAGGTACCGGAGAGAGGACCATCCCGGGAAAGGGTGGGGTTGGACAGGCAGGAAAACGCGCCTGCCGGGCCGCCCGGGGAAGCGGCGCCGAAACGGCCCCGCTGCCGCTCTGCCCAGGCGCGGGGAGGGACCCGGAGCCTCGGGCGGCCGCCTTGGGCCGCGAGCGGAGCGGGATCTCCCGGAGCATCTCCGCTGCTGCTGCCTCCGCCAAGGGCTTTGTCACCGGGCCCCGGCCCCGCGCCTCTCTGCCCCGCTGCCCACCCTCCCCGTGGGGCGGCCGCCTTTGTCCGCGGGTCCCTCCTGCCTCGGCAGGTTGAAAGAGCTGGCTCCAGCATCCCTGCCACCTCCCTGCTCCTGGGAACCTCAGTGGTGTGGGAGGAAACGGCCCCGAAGTCTCAGATAACGCTCATTCCTCGGTAAAATCTTCATAGGTTCTTGTCTATTGCCAGGAGGCTGGGGTGCCAGCCTCACCTGCACACATCGGACAGAACCTAGCAGAGGGCATGGAAAGTTCTTAAAGTGAATTTCCTAGGCAACATGTGGGCAGATTTCCTATATCTTTGCATCACATCCTCTGAGTTTCAGTATAATGCACTTTTCCTTGGGCTGCTTTTTGGCCAGTATCACACTGTAAAAAGGAAAGGTGCACCAGGACACAGCATGAATATCATTAAAAAGCCCCAGGGAATTGCCAGCTTTGTGTTCCTTTGGAACCTGACTGAATGGTTTGACTCCAAGGTTAATCCAGTGCAACATCAGGTTTCTGACCACGCTGGAAAGCTGGTCAAGACACCCTCTAGCTATAAAGAGACATCAAATCCGATGCCAGAGCGTGGGATGCAGAGCATATGGCCTGTGCATGGAGGGAACACCAGAACAGAGAGGGATGGAGGATTGCAACTTCTGCCTTTTGGTATTATCTTTCTTAGTCTCAGTAAAGCTGTAGTTTCTTCCTGTTTTTCTGCACAAGTCTGTGCTGCTGGGTTTCTGAGCCCAGATATACCCTTGGCAAACTAGACAGCTAAAGCAAAACAGCAGACCCCCCCCCGCTCCTGGAGGAGCTCAGCCCCTCTGTGGGCACTGTTGTGCCTTTTCTCCTAAGGAAGCTTTTTATCCCATTATTATCAAAGGGGTAAGAGGAGCTTAGGGCAGAGCACGGACCCTGGCTCACTTCATGTGGGATTTGCAGGCGGATTCTTGGTAGCACACAGCACAGACATGAAGGTGTGGAGAGGACAGTTGTCCCCCAGCACCAACCCACACCAGGGCAGTTCCCTGGAGAGGAGGGAATCACTTTGTTCAGCCGGTGATGAGGCCTGTTTGCTCCTTTCAGGAGAGATGGCTCCGAGCAGGTAAAACAGGGGCCACCCAGGGGCAGAGCTCAGCTCTGACCTGGGTTCCACCCTGCTGAGAGTTCTCCAGAAGGTGCAGTGCTGGCTGTGGCTGGTCAGGCTTTCCTGAGGTTGCAGCCTCAGTCAGCCCTTAGGACATGGAAACCAGCAGGTGTGTGTGCTGAGAGGTCACTGCTCCTGGGGCCTGGGGCCTGGGGCAGGCAGGCCATGGCCAGTGTGCCGTGGCATCACTCTGTGTCCCAGCTCCTGCTTCTCACCACCCCGAGCCACAGATCATGGCTGCATTGTGTCTAGAAGCCACCCAGGCATTTCTTCAGACAAGGCTTTCATTTACAAGGTTTTAATCATATCCTTCCCCACAGGAAGAGGAAAGTGCTTCTCCCAGACCCTCCCAAGCACTGATCTGACCAGCAGGTCCCTGGCCAGTGGCCGGGGGAAGGAGGAGCAGAGCAGGGAGATGTTCCAGAGCAATTGTTCATCATGACCAAAGTCAGAAAGAGAGAGAAGCCTCTGGCAGCTGTGTCACAGACACGGGTGAAGCTACAACGTGGCAGTGCCTGGCCTGTGCACTTTGTTGCTGGGCTCACCTGATGTTGGCTTCATCACTGCCCCGAGAAAAGCTGTCTTTCCGAGGTGAAACCTTTCCAAGTCTGAGAACTACTGATGTTTCTGCAGAAACTGAGCTCGGCAGACAGGGGGGCTCCTCAGAGGAAGTGAGGAGATTATTAATATCCACAGAGGAAGTCCCTGTGATGATTAAGACTTTCTTTCAGTACTCAGTGGGTATTGTCTGTGTTCTTGGAAGTGTTAACACCACCCTGATGCCACCCACAAGGGGTTCACTGCCAGTGCTGCCATTCTGGTGCCCGGGTGGCTGTTGAGGCATGGTGACCTGCTGTGCCTGGGCATCCAGAGCCCTGAATGCTCAGGAGGTGGCACTGGAGCTGCCAGGTGTCCAGATGGCAAATGGTCTGAGTGACTGTGGCCTGAATCAAGTGGACACTACACATCATCACCTGTACTGCTCCCTCATCTTCCCTTCAAGGTGGACCTTGCAGTGCAGTAGAGGAAAATCCCTTTATTTTGGAAAGGCAAGGCAGCAGTGCTGGAGCAGAGGTGTCAGAAAGTGTCTGTGGCCCAGGTGATCTATGGGCACAGTGGAACCAAGGGCTGGGTTTAGATAAGTTTTTAAGTGCTTTGATAGCTTGGAGGGAAAGGATTAGGTCAGTGCACAGTTTTATGGTCAATAACAAACCCAGCGTTACAAAGCATGCTTTAATCAACACAAAAAATACATAATGTTGGGGCATTTTTATGGGTTCATAGTTTTAGTTCTAGTGAAAAACCCGATTTCCTGGTGTTGTTCAGAAGGCATTGTGATTTCCCTGTGCCAGTTTAGATGAAGTGGAGGAGCAGTTGGTAAACAAGACACGACGGATTCCCTCTTGTTACATCTGGCCATGGGGCCTTCTGCAAGCTGCCAGTGAAAAACACTTTTAATATGCATGTATTCTTAAGCTTTTGATGCTCATGTGAGACAGCATCAAAGCCTATCCCTTGCATTGAATCAGATGGGCATTTCCACCCTGTTCAGTCAGGGATGAAGTGTTAAAGCGAATTGTAGCAAAATAAGAATTTTAGGGAAAAAAAAAGACCCCAACAAAACAACTACCAGCAACCTACTGGGTAAAAATGCCCTTGATGTTACCTCCTGAACTCAGCAGGTGATGCAAAAGAATGAATTTGGTCCCTGATAGAAGGCAGCCATACACAGCCTCACTGAAGTCTTACCAAAGCATTCCCTCTGCAGGGATAGATCAGTACTGCAGGAGACACCACCGCGGCTCAGAGCTGTGCTGCCGCTTCCCTCCCTTCCCCGGAGAGGGGTGGCTCTTCCAAAGCCCACTCCAAGGTGTGGGAATGGGCAGAGGGGCAGGGAGACTCTCCCAGCCCTCGGTTTTCTGGGGCAGCCTAAGAAATACACACAGCTCCCTGTGCATCCAAGCCGTGATCCAGCTGATCTCTGCTGAGGACCCATCTCACAGAACACGTACTCCATGAATCATTTAGATGGGATAGATCCTCTGTGGCACTGGTGTTTTCCCATAAATCAGCACCCAGGCCTAATCCTTGATTAATTTTTTGAAATCCAGCACACAGATTGCAACGATGGGAGCTCTCTTTTGTCAGACAAAGCTGTGTGATAACAAAAAGTGTGCAATGCTCCAAGCTCTGCTATCAAGATAGGCACCTCACTTCCAGCCTGATTAAGCAGTATTTCCAGCCAGAGCACTTTTCCAGGTAGCAATGACCCAAAGAGCTGTCTTGTGTCATTCTTCCTTCTTTTCCCAGGTCAGCTGAACCATCCTGTGAAAAGCCTTCATGCCTCCATTTGCCCATCTGGCTGAGCAATGAGGAAAACACAGTCTCTTGGAAGATTATGCAGCATTCCTTAATGCTGGCTCCTGGCAATATAGCTGGGCCATCCAGTTCATTCTCCCTCCTTATGAAAATAGTATGTTTTAATGGAGGATTTCATAATGTGCCCACAAAGCCTTTTTATTTTATATGCCCTGAAACTGCTAGTCACATTCTAAAATGCACCAAGTCTTTTAAAGGACTTCAGGATATTCAGAGAAGGATTGTGGTTGTGACCAGCAAACTCTTTGCCTTGCCAGAAAAACAGGTCCTCCAAAAAGCATGAGCAGAAGCCTCTAAATATTGCTACAAAGAGTAGCATCCAAACTGGAGACCAGCAGAGAGGGAAGAGCTGCTCCTTGAAGGAAGGGATGGGAGCTGTGTGTTCTCAAGATGTGCCTTAAATGCTGTTTTCCAGTCCTGTTTCAAAGTGTCCTGCCTTCACCCAAGAGCTGCACAGTCACATGTTGGGTCCAGATCTGCTCTGTGAGACCTTACAGGGCTGATGGAGCAATACCTGCTCAGATCTCTCGTGGTGGCAGCTACAGAGTAGGCACACAGAGAATGTTTGAGCCAAAAAGAAAAAGCCCACAAAAATCCCCTCACCCACAGTGTTACCAACCACCTCATTTTCATGGAAGTTTATAACCATTTTGTGCAACCCTAAATACGGAGGCTTTTTTCTCTCATCCCTAATCTGTGTGTTGGGAAAGGAGTGGAAGATAAATCCTAAGAAGGAGTAGGCAATGCTGCTCCTACCTGGGAGCTGCAGGTGATTTACATGTCCCAAACACATACATAATAACTAGAGAAAAATTTCACTGCTAATTTGGTATATAGTGGGGATCCAACTTCATTGTGCAGTCAGGCTACATACAATATCAGAGCAATTTTTTTTAAGTATTAAGAAAAATCTCTGAACTCCACTTAGAAGATTTGAATCATCAGGATTGCCACGTGCCTGTCATCTGAAGCCACGTGCTGGGAAGCTATCACATCCTCCACCATCATCTACCCAAAGAGGAGAGACACTGAGATTTTCAATCCAAGTGTGTGTCAGGAAAATAATTTGACAGAATTTATTCTAAATAGGTAAGAAATCAGTCTGTAGCAGGAATAGAGACAGGCAGACTGGATCAGAGTGCTGGCCCCAGTATTCTCTCTGCCAGTGGCAAATACCAGATGCTGATGAGAATACTGTGAAGAACCTGCCCATAGGGTGAGTTTCCTCCTCTCTGCCATCTGGTACCACTTGGCTTCTTCCCAGAAGCTTTAAGGTTTACATCCCTTCCAAAAATATTTACCATCCTATCTAACATGGGAAGAAGGCCAGAGATAGCTTGATATGTCTTTGCTTTTTGTGAATACCCCTTCTGTAAATACCTACACAAGTGTTGCAAAAAATAGGTGGGAGAAATGGAAAGCAAGAGTTTACATCTGCCTTGGCATCACTAAACTGCAGCCCTCAGTTACCTTGGCTTCAGGGTGCATCACTGAGGACAAATTCTGCTCTGATTTACACACAGAGCTCACAGCAGGGGCAGCTCTGCATATGTGGGGGCAGAACTTGGTTCCTGAGGGCTGAGGAACTTGCAGGAGGTTATTTTGCCAGACAAAAACACTTCCTGGTTTATAGGTGCATCTCTCCTTGATGGGCAGCACCCACCCACTGACAAGGCACAGGAAACTCCAGGAGTTTAGACCTCTATCATTTAAGCCACTGGTGATTTAAACCCTGGCTTTGCCAAGAGTATATTCACATCATATGCATTTTTTTTTTCTCTCTTGCCACCTCTATCTTCGTTTCTCTTACAGCTCTAATAACCCCTCAGTTTTGGGGAGGCAGAGTGAATGCTCTTCCATCCTTGACAATGAATTTGTAACAGTTTCAACTGAATTATCTTTGACATCATTGGTTTAAAAACAGGAGGGGAAAAAAAAAAAAAAGCAATGCAAGGATAGAAAAATTATCATCACTGTTCCCAGGGACTGTTCAGTTTCATGGCGAGTGGTTGTAGCCCAGTCAGCCTCTGAGCTTGACAGGTCTGCCTGCCTGTGAACAGTCTGTGTCCTGGGGGATGCAGAATCCCCTGGGCTATTCTGGGCTCCTCCACTCCACACACAGCCTCCTTTTCCCTGGCACAGCTCTGTGCTCAGGCTCAGCACTGCTGGCTACAGCACAGACACCTCACTATTCAAGCAGATTGGTATTAGCAGCATGAGGTCGATGCAACCTGAGTAATTCTGCAGTAAAGGAAATAGGCAATGTTAGACTCTCTCCCATCTTCATTACACTCTGATTCCTCATTCCCAAATGAATAAATGACCTTTTAGGTGTATTGATGCACCAGGGACTTACAAATATCTTTTTATACTATAAGCAAGGCCTGTTGGTACCTTTCACTCAGTGGTAAAGAGTATTTTCTGCTTGCAAGACAACAATGCTGCTGAGGACCTAATTTTGCCTTTTATAGCTCAGTGAAGCCACTGAGATTTTACAGCAGATAAGAGAGGAGAGTCATGCCTTAAAATGCTGACACTACTTCTATATATCATAGAGATATCTGAATAATTCATAGTGTCAAGCAGCACAACTTAAAGGAACAGTGGCTTAAGTGACAGCACCCAGTTTTAGTACGTTCTGCACAAAAATTAATACTCCACAAATTTCCTTCTTACACAAAATCCGTCACCAGTCTTTCCCAGGAAGAATGGCAACAGGGTTACAAGAAGTGGAGTGACACAAAAAGCTTGGGGGGTTTCCTTCTGATCGGACACATTACCCCTTACCTTTGCCTTGTGTGGTATTTGAAATGGAATGAAATTAAATTTGGCCTGGATGGGAAAAAGGGGCAACAAAAAGTGCCCTTCCCCTTGGAAGGCACTTTCATTCTTCCTGTGCAGAGATGTTGCAGACCCCAGGTTGCTGTCTCGGGTCTCCAGGCTATGGATCACTTTCTGTTCCTGGTAGCTACTGGCTTTTCAAGACAATTAAGTCCAGCAAAGGCTGGTTCATCAGGGATCTGGGAATTCTGAGGCTGTTTTGGATCGAAGCCAGGCTCATGTTTTTCCAAAGGGTCCTCACCATCACACTGAATTGAATGAGGGAAAGCCCTCCAGGAAATCACACTTGCACTTCTGATATAAAAGTAGCACTTCCAGCTTCTCTCTCCTTGCGTGTGTGAAAGTAAAAAAATCCTCTGGAGTTTGCAGATCTGTTTTCTTCTCTATTTTTCTCAGCCCTTAGTTAGGACTGGTGCTGGGTCTGATATTTCAGGCTGGGTGCTGGGCAGGGGATGCCCTGGGAACACTGACACCTTTGCCAGCTCCGTGGTGCAGGGCTCTGTAAACAAGAACCAAGCAGGAGGCTGGTGTCATTTTAGACCTCCTAACAGGTGATCTCAGTCAACACACCTTTTGGGGTGGCTGAAATCCCCTTCCTGGCCTGGGTGACAACAGCAGGTCCTGGTGGCAGGTGGCTCTGTTGCCCACGTCTGCCACCACTGCCAGACAGGGTCACCATTCCCATCTGAGTATAAAGAGGAGGCAGGACAGCCCTCTCCACCCACGGGAGCCCAGGGAAGTCCCGGTGCTGTGGGGTGATCTGATTGCCAAGGTGAGCTGAGGCACCTTTCGCAGCATGGCATTCATTAGCTGTTCTTGTATTTCCTGCAGCCTGTTAGCAGCGTGATGAAGCCTTTCCCACGGCTCAGTGGGTCACAGCAAGGCTGGGCTGGCTTGGGCTTTTCCCTCCATCGAGCAGGTTGCCGTGCCTTTGTATTCACCGCTCATTATCTGCCGGCAGTTGTTTACCTCCGCTCCAAACCCGCCCCTCTCGGCTGCCCTCGTTATTGTCCGTGGCAATCATTGTTGCCGCAGAAGTAAAACTCTGAAAGTGAGGAATTAATTGCCTGAGGGCTCTGATCATTTTTAGTGGTGCGGAGATAATCTGTCAGAGGCAGGAACCATTCTAGCACAGAGCAGCAAAGATCTCCACATTTATAATTTTATTTTTAGTCTTTTCATTTCCAGAGCAGACAAACTGAAGTATTTACATTTTGGGTACAACTCGAGCTTTGTTTTGCAGATACTACTTTTCAGCCATGATGTACATTGATTTTGATAGCATGCAGGATGTACCAGGCTTAATTGATCAGTTCTGCTTGCGCATTTGAGCTTATTTGTTGTACTCTGTGCTTTGCCTTCATTAGAAGTGAATGCAACGCTCGGGAAAAGTTTCCAGAACAGACAACTCCGGAGAGCAAAGTTCCAGCTGAACAGAGAGAATCAAAGCAAATTTATTACGCCCATGTGCTCCCTGCAGCTTAACCCCTGTCCTTTAGGTCAGCCCTGTTGCTGGGATCACCAACAGCATCACCCATGAGCACCAGTCCTGTTGAGGAGGATACTCTGGTCTGGTTGCCTGCCTGCTCAAATGTGCAGTGGACTGAACAGCCCCCCTGGTGCTTCCAGCTGGGCCCTCTGGACTGGCTCTCTGATCCTGGGCTGGCCTTCTGCTGGAGGCTCAGGTGTAGAAGATATGGCAGGGTGGTGGCAAATGGTGTAGTGCAACAAGGGAGCAGCAGGCATTGCCACCAGCCTTCTGGCTGTGCCCACTCTGCCCATAAAGCTTCCAAAGCCTGACCTTTATTCTGCTTCTTTCAATAAGTCTATCTCTGGGCTAGGAACGGTCCCACACAGTGAATTTCTCTGTGCCAAGGCAAAGAGTAGCTCCTGCTATACGTGGTACTTCTGTTTTGTTTGCAGCTGAGGCACCTGCAGAGAATAGGGAGGGAGAGAGGCTGTGAGAAAGGAAGTTTTCATGCCACCTGAACTGGGAGACATATCTCCATGCAAATCCTGTGCAAGTAATGAAAAGAGAGAGAGAGAGGGAAAAAGAGGAGGAAGCTTCTTTGGTAGGCAGTTCAGGACATGTCTAGGTTAGACCTAACTCCTCAGGGAGCAAAAAAAATATCCCCCAGGAGCTGTCAGAGTGCTTGGGAAGCAGGGAGCTCTGATCTGCAGTGATCAGCATCTCTCTCAATCCTTCTGTATGTGGGACAGCCCATTTGGCCCCTTGGTATCTGTTCAGCCCTCCAAGCCTGTCTGCTGCCATCAGTGCTCCCAGAACCACACCTGTGATGGCAAAAGAGCTGCACCTCCCTTTCCTACCCCCCTGATCACTGAGCACATCAGCACCTGGCACGGTTTCCTGTAGGAGAAGGATTGCTGCTGCTGCTCTTGCACAGATTATCCAGAGCAACTGGTTCCTAGATGGTGTCCTTGAGAGATTTGCTGAGCAGAGAGGAAGCCTTTCTGCAGTCACTGTTACCCTGCATGGCCTGGAGTCTGCAACTGGGGACTGCAGAAGTGACTGTCACACAAACGATATAATAACAATAATAGTAACAATAATAACAGTAAAAACAACAATACTTGTATTAATACTAATACTGATACTGGTACTAATACTAACACTAATACACAGAGGATTTAAGAGACATGCCAGCTCTCTTCTTACTTACACCTCACCACCAACATCAGCAGCACTTCCTGTGCTTCAACCCTTGAGCAAAGATCTCTCCTCACTGCTGGGGGCTGGGGCAGGTGAAAGGTGAGCAGTGGGAGCTACAGGTCACTGCTGCCATCCCTTCCCCTTCCTGCACACAGCAATGCTTTTGTTCTTCACTTACCTGACCTGACAGACTGGAAAAGCTGCCGTGGGGCTTGGGAGGGGACCCTGCCCTCTATCGAGCACCAGCCCTGCTGGAAGCAGCATCCCTGCCCGAGCAGGAGCTGCTCCTTTCCGTAGGCAGAGCTCAGCATCGCCAGGTTGAAAGCAGGGGGAAGGGAAAAGGGGAGATACAGGAGCTATTTTTGCATGCAGTGTCTTCAGGTAACATTTTATTGCCATTTCTATCCCAGAAGCGTGTTGTTTTGGAGCTTGTAGATACAGCCTGGCTAGTGCTCACTGCTGAATACTATCTGGATCAGACTCCTGATAAATTCAAGTCAAAATGTGTTTGGCTGCTGATATTTTCATGTATGTCCTTAGAGGAAGATTATGTTGCAGCCCTTGTACTTATCAAATATGTCAGACAGGTGAGCCCACTCATTTTATTTTCACTGGGTGTGCTGAATCCTCTCTTAGGGTAAGTGGGAGAAGCCCAGCTAGCTTGAATGGATTTTATACCTGTCTATATTTTGGTGCCCCTTCCTTTGTCCCCCAGCTATATTAACAGGCCACACACAGTGCTCTTAACAAGAATATAATACAGACTTTTAGTTTGGAAGTACTGGGCACTGGGAGGCAAAGGGATGTGGAGCCCAAGATGGGGATAGACCCTGCAGTACCCCCCTGTGGGCTGGCAGCCTGAGACAGAACTTTCTGGGTGCAGGAGGGAGCTTTTAGGTGCTGGGCAGGTGTGCCTTTGCAAACTTCTTCCTCTAAATAGATGATTTTGACCCTGATGCAACAGACATCTGCTGTGAGAGAGGGGGCTGGCTCAAGGGAGAGGCAGTAATGAGATACCAGGCCTTTGTTCTGGGTTACTGGTTCACACCCAGGAGAGGCAGGAGTGCCTGGGAGTCCTTTACTGCCTGCCAGCTGCTAAAGAGTTGGTGTCAGTCGGGCCGGTGCCCTTGCTCAGCTTCCTCATTAACAGGTGTCCCCCATCTCAGCACCTCAAAGAGAAACCAATTATCAGCCTCATCCCTCCCTGCTCACCGAGACATGGATTACTCAGTCACCAGGGTGAGCTTGGAAATGTGCTCCCAGCCAGGACTGGGGGGTTCTGATGGGGGAAAATATCCTCTGCCAGACTGCCCCTTCCCTCCACTGCCCCTGGGTAAACAGAAGGGGGAAGCCTTTGCAGACACCAAGCCTTGTTGCTTCAATAACTTCACATCCTCCTGCTCTTTACTGTGAGAGTGCTGGAATACTCTAGAATCCTGCTTAAATCTTAGGGAAATTGTCCCTGCCCTGACAGAGACCTGTGCAAGGCAAGGGATGGCAGATCTGTATCTACAGCAGCCAAGCAAAGAGAACACAAACTAAGGAGATATTTTCTTGATCACATCATTAAAGTGCTTTAAATATTAGGCCAATTGTTTCATTAAAAACAAAAAAAAGGCAACTCTATGCGACACCAGAAGTTTGAAAATCTCAGAAGTGCAACTTTTATGTATTTGTATTTGACAACTGAAATGCAAAAGGCTTGGAACACTAAGAAATGCAACTATGGCTTTAACATACTCAAGTACTCTTTTGGCTAAGTAAAAATAGGACTTGCTTTCA
The DNA here is from genome assembly GCA_013400775.1 of Chaetops frenatus. NCBI lineage: Eukaryota > Metazoa > Chordata > Aves > Passeriformes > Picathartidae > Chaetops > Chaetops frenatus. The sequence continues at coordinate 224,436 of VZTR01019750.1, read as the reverse complement.
CTTACAGCATGATCCATCTTACATGAAGCTTAAATTCACAGGACAGAAAAAGTGAAATTAATTTCCAGTTGATAAATGATATCATGTATTTTTAAAATAAAAATCATTATGTTAACTAATTACATCATTATTTAGTACTAAACTTGTGATGAGAGGGCAACCTGGTGCCTGAGAGAGCTTAATATTTCCTCTTCTCAGACACCATCCTACGGTCCTGCATAACTCTGGCTGTGAAACTAGAACACAGCAGTTGCTGCAGGGAAAAAATGGACAACTAATGAAAGCTGTTGCCTGTCCACAAGCTACTTCATTAGCAGAATCACCAAATGAGGTCCAGGACTCAGATCAGTCATTGTCTTTCTCCTGTCACACACCAGAGGTCAAACCTTGCTGAAGAATCACAGGGAAGTTTCTCCCTGGCAGCAGGCACAGCTGATGGGTGAAACAGAAAAGTCTCCTGCCCCTGAGCTGAGCAAAAGCAGTCCATCACATAGGAGCAGCCTGGGTGGGTAAGGGATCATTGTAGGTCCCTTCAAACCAAAATACTCTATTCTATCACGATTTAGTGGTAGAATATCACTAAATTCTATCACAATTCTTGTGTGCTAGAATTTTATCAATTCTAGCACACACCTGTAACACTGGTAGCTCATGTCCAAAGCAGGAATGATGTTGAACAGCTCAAAAACACTTTTAAAATAAATAGGGGAGACAACTTGTTTCTGCTACGGGAAAATCAAAGAGGAATGAAAATAGAGTGACCATTTATACAGTCTTTTTTTTTTTAATTCTTAGTAAAAGTTAAATGCAGGACTCTTGTTCTCTTCTTTTTAAGTCACTGACTATACTTAATCACTGCTTAGAAAGGTGGTTTTCCTGTAAGTGGGTTGGCCAAAAGAAAGCTGAAGTCTCAGTGAAAATGAGGGGGAAAAGGGAAATAGAGCAGGATGAGAAGAGATCATCTGTCTTACCTGAGGCATCAGGGGAGAGCTGCACTGGAGCTTGCTTTGCAAAATGGGCTCTGAAATAGAAATGCTGAAGGACAGATCAGCCTGAGGTGCTGGCAGCAGGAGATCCCATCTCCCTCATCCTCACTGCTCTGGCTGTGTCCACAGCCAGGTTTGGGCAAAAAGACCCTCACCTGCAACTGGGGACTGATGGGAAAGTTTCCACTTTGGGTTTCTTTCTTTCTCACTACTTCTGAAGGTATTACTTTCAGGAAGGTTATCATTTTCCTGCAGCCTTGGCAACACAGTGGTTAGAGTGATCATAATACAATTATTACTGTATGGGAATATGCAATCAGCCATGAATATGATGAGTTGTTATCAGTGTCCAAGCTGCTTGTGTTATAACAATGGCACAGATGGGGAAAAATTATTTGGCTTTTTTCAAAGTACTTTATTTGGTATAATTTAAATTCTCTTTTTTTTGTGGCCTTAAAAGAAAGGTGTGGTTTTTATAGATGCAGGGGTTTTTTGTGTTCAGAAGTGCACAAAATCATCCCTAATACATTTCTCATTCTTCACAACCCCCCCCCCCACTGCTAATTAGGTGATCAGATAAAATTCTTATTCACACTGAGACAACTGTAGAAACAATTTATTTACAACTGCAATGGTACTAAAATTAAACTCAAGTGTGAAAGCTGTTTCTTGCTGAAGGTCTCTGAATGTCCTTCGAGTTTATAATAAGTTCTCGTGGGACACATGAATTCATGCCCTTAATCCATCCTGACTTTAAAAGTCCAGCTTCTTTTATGAAATGTCTCATTATACAGGCTCTTGCTTCAGCAAATGCACTTCCATCACTTTTCTCTGAAGTCTGTTTAATACAACATCTTCTGAATTATTTAATGGGCAAATATATGGATTAAATAAAGCAAACACATCTACCAGAGCTGCTATATGCCTGACAAACCTTTGACCAAAACTTTCAGACTTCCTACAGCTGTCCTATAAAACCTCTAAGCCTCAGAGCTGGTCAGCACTGTGGTTTCTGTGCCACAGCACAGCCATTCCTAAAGCTGTGGCAACAGGTCCTTAAGGACCTCTTCCCACTCTGAAAAAATGACAAATCCCAGAAAAGTAGCGAGTCAGGGTTCAGGCTGGGGAAAACCATCTTGAGGGTAACCACAGAATCAACCAGAGCAGCTTTACCCTCCCCAGGGAGTGGTAAGGACAAGCCAGGTAAGGCTCAGGGGTTATGCCCAGCCCTTTCCCTGCTCTGTTGCTCCCCAGTCTCTGCTGTGTGATTTTCACCTTCAGCCATAGCTCTTTTCCTATTTTTCTATATATTTCCTAATTTCCACATTTTGTTCAGTGCTCAGAAATTCAGTTCCAGATTACATTTCCATGTTTTGGAGTGATGTATAGTCCATGGTGAATGTTTACCCATGTATGTGTAAGCCAGTCTGGAGTCTGCCTCTGATTAATTTGAATTTAAATCTGCATTTCATTTCTCCTGACCTTTGAAATCTCCCTCATGGCTACTCATCAGGAAACCTTGATATGATAAATTAGAAATTCTTTTAGATCTTGGATCAGGCTGGAATAATAATCACACCACTTCCCAAATACCAATTTCAGGATTTGTTAGTCTGTTTCCAGAAACTGTGGGTAGTTTACGTCAAAAATGATGCAGAAATTAAGCTGGAAATATTCCTACATGTGAATTTAAGAGCAGAAGGGAGTTGCCTTATCCTCCCATGGCTCTTTCAGACTTTAAAATCCAGACATTCTGACCACAGTTTTACACTATTAGTGATCCTTTTCTGAACTGTTCTGACCCCGTGGCTTCTTCACATGCCTTGATGAGTTTTATTCATAGCTGAAACTGTGAAGCAAAAGCAGAAGCCAGATGCATCCGTTAAAGCTGAGAAATTGGACTGCTGGTTTGTTATTTGCAGCAACCAGGTGCAAATAAAGAAGGTGTGGAAGTCTGAGAAAGATGGGCACAGAGCAGCCAGGAGGTTGGGACCCTGTGGCAGCAGAACACTCGAGGCTGAGGGGTGTGGACAGGTTCCCAGGAGGCACACGGGTGGTCCATGACTTCTAAATGATCTTTTTCTTTTCCTTAGCCAAGGGATATGCTGCTTAGGAAGAGCTCTTAGAGCCTGTAGCTGACCACCACCAGCCATAAAGCTAAGTTGCCAAATGGGCAAAGATAGTGTGAAAAAAAAAAGAACTTGCACAAGTTCAATGCCTCCCTAATTCCATTCACTGGAATAATTTGGATTCCCACCTGTAAGAAGTTCATCAATGAAAGAAGCATCTCAGTGCCCCAGCAAAGGAAGCCAAAAAATTGCTGTCAGTCCCAAGGATCTCACCATCCAAAAAACTGTGCTGTGTTTTAGAGCTCTGGCTCATGAGCTGTCTCTAAACTCCATTTGAGTGGCTGCATTACCCATGATCTTTTCCTTTTTTAGTGGGTTATTTTAAAACTTTTCACACTCAAGCTTGGTTGCCAAAGTATCCTGGCTAAAATCCTGGCCCAAATGAAGTGGAGGACTGTGCTGCCATTGACTTACCTGGCTGAAGGTTGGGCCTCTGTGATCTGCTGAAAACAGGTCTGATTTCTCACATCTGTATTTATTTTGGAATTTTGTTTCTTGTTTGGTGTCAAAATAATGGAATTATACCTCTGTTAAACAAGATGTTGGCAGTCCTTCAAGTGAGTATACAAGAGACAGAAAATAATTTCCCCTCTAAATGCCAGGAAGTAAATTATCATAAACATCTTCACAAAGGAACTCAGTCTAGTTTCAGCAAGAGTTCATGGACCTCTTCCTTAATGAACCATATGATGTAATTAAATCTTATCACATAGCAGACAAGGCCAGTTCCAAAATTTAACTTGATAATACTAAGTACACGCAATGAGCTTCTTAGAAGTTCAGCATTCTTGGTCTGATTTCCCAGTTAACTTTGCATCTTCACAAAGATATCTCAAACCTAGCGTCTCAGAATAATGCAAATAATAAGGGTGACTTAATTTGGGAGCTATTAAAGAAGTAACATCAATTGATATGCATCTGCATTTGCAGCAAAGTAATTTCCCACTGCTTTTGCAGAAGAAGGTTTCACCTTCTGACACTTAAAGAAATGTTTTTCTTTAAGGTCTTAACAGCCAATTATTTGGCCTGGGCAATTCCAGTCCCAGCACATACAGTGAAAAGACAGGCTCAAAAACCAGGCTTGCATCTTAGAGCTCAGTAGGAGTTTTGCAATAAATGTCATGGGTTGGCAGTGTTCCTTTAAGCTGGCACTTAAAGGAAAGACAGTGTAAGAATACATTGTGTTTACACTGCAAAATTAACCACATATAAAAATTATAATTTCAAGTATTTTTATGAATTTTTATCCATTCTTGTCTATTTCTTTTCTATTCTATTCTATTCTATTCTATTCTATTCTATTCTATTCTATTCTATTCTATTCTATTCCATGCTTTTTAAATCTTCTCAGTGGTGTACTGGGTTCCTGTACTTTGCTGATACCCAGGACATGATAGATTTGTGACAAGTTGGCACTAGATTGGGAGCCTGACTTGTGCTTTATGTCAAAGTCCTAGTCCTGGACATTTCTGGTCAGCAATTACGAATGTCATAGAAATATCACAGAACTGCTGAGTGCATCAAAACTGTGTATGTGGCATGCTTTAAATTCAATCCATGGGGCTGTGAAGCCTTCGAAATGGCCCCAGGTGATACGAAAGCTTAACCCTGGTGAGGTGGCAGAGCTCCTGTGACCCAGTTTCAAAGGCTTGGTGCTGCCACTGGGTGGGAGGAGACTGGCAGACCCTCCTTCTGCCCAAGCCCAGAAGAATTCCCTTTGCATGGGAGGAGTTTCTCACATAGCTCAGATGTACAACCCAGAAGGATGAGAAATTACCTGGGGGAAATAGGATGCCAGGGACAGAGCATGAATTCGTGTGTGTGTGTGCAGGAGGGAGCACCCTGCCTTCCTCTGCTATCTTGAACCATTTCTCTAACAGCAACAGACAAATAACCCAAGCATGTATTACTGCTCCTCTGCTTTGTTGCTCATTGCCCAGACAATGTGGTGATAAGCATGGAAAAATGCCCAGGGAGAGAAATGCAGCAAAAAAACCTCAGTGTCCTTTCCTACATTCACATCTCTTCTGCAATATCAGCCAAAGCAGACAGATGCCCAGGCATCATCCTCTATCAGCCCACCCAGTGATCTCAGAGCAGAAAAACACAGGAGTAATTGTAAGGCACGAGGATGTTTTGTTTTGCATGGGGTGTATCTCCATTTGATAGTAACCATTTTAAAGTCTGGAAGAATTTTGCACTCACTAAGCTGATTTTACAAGCAAAGAGAAGTGCTTGTCAGCAAAGGTTAATGTAGCTGTCACTGCAGGAGAGCCCTGTGGGTAGAAAGAGCTTCATCTGGCTGTTTTTTAAAGGGCAAGAGTCACCACAGTGAAGGAGGAATTTTTCCATTTCTAGGAACCTTTCACATCGTTGTAGTGAACTGCTGCATAAGTTACCCCTTCTCTATAGTTTCTCTATTTTTATGATTATCAATATTTGTTTCTATTATATATATTTCAAAATCTTATAAGATGTTCTTGTCCAAAATGAATAAATCTTTATTTGAGAAGATGAAAAGAGAACTTATGTGTGTTTTTATGGCTTGCACTGGTACAATAGTAGAGTACTGTGAAGTATAAAAGACCTATCTCCCCTTTTTATTGATGGAAAGGGGAAAGAAGAGACTCAGCACTGAAATTAGGTACTGTAACCTCCTGCCTTGGGTATCATGAACACCTTTAATTCATGGTGGTCCCATCATAAGGGAATTGAATCCAAGTCTTCAGCATCCAGGCTACCTCCTTACTGCTGGATGGGCTCAACCCTCCTTGGTGCATCAGCTGTGAGATCTGTGCAGTTACAGGCTAAATACTCCTAATTCACTTACAGCACTTGCAACAGAGAGAGATTTGGCCACGTCAGGCCAGCCTGACCATGGAGGGTCTCACACTGGAGGCACCCAGACCCTGTGATGAGCTTCCATTTACACCTCCAGGGACAGCCAGGGGACACTCACACTCCATGCAACAGGAAAAAAAGCCAAGGATGGTCCTGGGACTCCCAAAGAGCAGATGGCTTTATTTCCCCCTGGTAACCAGGAGATGGAGCCGTGCCTCATGAAGCACCAGCTCAGGCAATGCTTTGCCTCGTAGGGAGGATCTCTAGTGGAGACATTCAGGAAATTTTCTCTTGGAGCTTACAAATGAGAACACTGGCAATGCTGGGTGCTTGGATGAAGAGGCATGGAGGGGAAGAAGGCTAACTGTGGGCATTCCCTGGTGAGGACAGTGCTGTGAATAAGCCAGATCCCCATCTGCAGCAAGCTAACAGAGGCTAATAAAGATGCCAGTGGATACAGCTCACATGGCAGCTATTTGTATGGTAGCAGCTCTTAGGTGTTACTGAACTAGATTTGAAACAAAGACTCTGAGGTGGAAACCTGTATTTTAGATCCACTAGAAACCAAACCACCATACACATGTTGCATAAAGAATAGAAAAAACCATTAATACTTGACCCAGATCCATCCCATTCTCTCTGCCATGTCAGATACAGGAAATATCCGTATGGTAGCAGGCTGGACACCACAATTTAACTGAGAATCTGCTGACAGAAGGGGTTGTACCCTGACAGAACTTCATGCATGAAAGCTCAGAGCAGCTACAAGATTTGCATTTTCCCAACAGCTCAGCTGTCTCCCCCAGTGGAGCCATCCTGGAGCACCTCAATCCCTTGCTTGGGTGTGGTAACAGGGCACCAAGAAGGACACGGTTTCACCACGATCGAGAGAACAGCAGAGGCCCCCAAAAGAGGACCCGTTTATTATGGATACACAATTGATAGGGTTTGCAAAGTGAGAGAGGATTGGAAGATGAAATCCCACCTCTCAACCAGACTGGTGAAGTGACCAGTCCATCAGATTCCCTTCTCCAAGAAGGAATGTAAACAAAGCCAGTGTTTTTAGTACAATGTGTGAGAAAATCTGACTGGAGAATATCAACTTCTCAGAAGGCATTCAAAAAACAGGGCGACACTTGGGCTTGGAGTGATCCTGAAAGGCCACTTTCTCTGCTCCTCCATCCACAGCATTTGGGAGCAGTGAGGAGCTGAGAGAAGCTGCTCTCTGTCAAGGGATAAATGGTGGTTATTTCATGGAGCTCTGCCTGGGTTGCATAAAAGAGACTCAGCATTTTAGAAACAGCACCAGCTCCTCCTTAGCTGATGGATAGCCAAAGCACCAGGAGCAGGGATGCTTTTTTTCACTGCTGATGCTTGCTCAGAGGGGATTTCCTTCTGCTCCTGACCCAGATGTTGATACAGTGAACAGGGCTCTGCTCAGTCTAGCTTGGGTTACTGCAGCATGCCCCAAGGGCATCCAGAAATAGCAGTGCTGTGTGATCTCCAGCGACCTCCCAGTTATCTCTGTGTGAAAAGCAGGCTGTTAATTTTGACATATATTAGCTTTAGTTAGTGCAAGACCTCCTTGCCTGACCTCTCCCTTGCTCGACTGTTGGGGCTGTGGGAGGTGATCAGGCCAACATTTCCCAGATATGACCTGTTCAGGGCTTGTGGCAGGTCACTGACAGGGAAAACCCCTTTGCTCCTGAGCTTTGCTCCTTCCTTCCTGCAACAGCCAAAACTGGCAACTCCTGACACCCACCAGCTCCCCACTGAAAATGCTGCAGCCAATGCTGAGGCCAGGGGAGAGCCAAGAGCAGAAACTCCTTTAAACCCATGTACTCCTACAGCAACAGATACTATTGCTCATGAATTAAACATGAAATAAATATAACTCCCAATTTGCATTTATTTCTAGCAAAAGATCTTGGAAAACTCTGCAAAAATAAAAATTCTGCACAACACCTAGAATTGGTGCCTGTTGAGGCAGTTGTGCCTTTTTGGCTTTCACAGCTATGTTTCTGCAATGCTTTTCAAGTGCCACATCTGCTTTTGAGCATTTTGACCTATATCAGGTTGACTCATAAATCATAACTGATATACAGACTGTGAGACGTTTTGCTTATGGCAAAATAACTCTAAGTGTCTGAAAATGCCATTCTTTCAAAACTTAGGATTTAATTCCATGATTTAGGTCAATAGGAGTTTAGAGCTGGATTTGCAAAAGTCTAGAGGCACATACAGACACTGGAAATGCCGAAGATGTTGAAGCACATCAGACACTGAGCCTGTGTGGACACCAGTGGCAAGGAGGCACCTAACCCACTTGGACTTGTAAAAGGCCATCACAACCTTCCTCCAGAATTAGGCTGTGAGAGAATTTAGCAGTCTGCAGCACAGTTGCTCCATTACAGCCTTTTCTGTGGGCCAGAACAGCAACAGAAAAGGAAACAATCAGAACCTGCTCAGAATTTCCCTCAAGTTTCCAGGTGCTGCACCTAGAGCAGGTTTTAGTTGCAATGTTCCCACACCACTGTAGCGTTTGCTGTTACCAAGAGAGGTGCTTGAAGATACCCCAGAGGGGCAGATACCCCCCAGCCGTTCTGGGGACAAAGCCTCCTCAGCTTTGGGGAGGGAAACCATCACCACACGTGTTTCTTCTCGACCTTGCCCAGAGAAGGTGAAAGAAAAGGCACCAAATCAGTGATGGAGGAGCATGGTTACCTTGGCCCTTAAATGCAATACTGTAAACAGACTGAAAATTTGCATATTCCCTTATCAGAGAAAGTAGTTCTTTGCATATTTCATGGAGACCCTGGATTTGATGGGAAACCAGTGGCAGTGTGGTTACCAGTGGCCTGCTGGTACTGGGGCTGGTATGCAAGGGATGTAACTACCCAAGAGTTGCCAGACTGGTTCAGGATTCTCCAGGTGTCCTACAGTGTGCATGGTCTGCACAGCCACCATCCCCTTCCTCCAGGAAACAGCCCACTAGAATATCCACATGGACTTCTGCAACTTCTTTTTTTTCTCTCCTGTATTGTCCTTCCTGAAAAAATTGTTTAGCCTCTAGGTATGTCTTTTATGAAATGCATGTGTAAGGGCTTGGTTCAGCTGTCACTGTTACGCACCTCATTTCTCAGAAAGATTTCAGAAATACTAAATTTGTAATATCTCTGGGTTTAGACCAGCATGCATTCTTTGCTGCATGACCTGATTACTTTGGGGAAGAATCTTTCAAGTTACAGCTGGATTTTTTTGGCTATGACTTGTATTTTCAACTATTAGAAAATATCTGAACAACCTGTTTATTAGCTTTTTGTCCTTCAAAAGGGGTGGTGTAATAGCAGCATTGGCAGTTGCTAGCTTTCTTCCAACAAAGTAACATTTTTGTGGTTCTTAATCAAAAAAACCTTATTCTCTCCAAACTAGACATGGAACTGAATGATCCTGGGACAAAGGTCTGGATCCAAATGGGATTTTTCCTTTTGAGTATGAGCTCAAGCTATGATTAATCACCTTTTCTTTCAGTGGAATATACTTGCTTCTGTTAGTGAGCTTTTTCACCTCACAGAGGGAAATGAAAAAGCAGGGTATTTTATTATGCCTTGGATCACTGATGAGGAAAGGCTCATTTGTACAATTCACTGAGCAAGTCTTTTGGTCTATTTCTTGTTACAGACAAATTATATGGTTAACTTACAACACAAAGTATTCAGATGTTACATAAAATCAATAGAACGCTTTCTGAAAAAGAAACATACATTTTAATGTCTTTATTTCTCTTGTGACCAAAAAGGGAAAAAGATCCATGCACTGTAAAGCAGAGAGAACCCATTCAAGGGTTGTTACTTATTGTTCTATTGCTGTTACCGCAGGGAAAATAGTAGTAATTTTTAAAAATCATTTCTGCATGATCTGCTTTTGTGCGAACTGATAAGAAAATATGTTGTTTCTGCACAGGCAGCACATAAGGAATGTTTACTGCCCATATGGTCTCTTGAGGGCTCTGACATTAGAATTTCTGTGGTAGCAAGTTGAGAGCAAAAAAAGCAATTATCTGAGTGCTGTGAAAGTGTGATGTTTGCATCCTGCCTGTGCATAAAATGAGCATAAGAAGGACAGGAAAAGCATTTAGCAATGTGTCACCTGTATGGGGATCCTGGATACTATTCACTGTGGTTGATCTCTGCTGATTTACACCCTCTGCAGGGCTGCCCCACTGCTTTGTACAAAAATCTGCCACGACACATGAGACAGAGCCCAGAAACGTGCACCAGAGGCTACTGCTGGAGGTGCTTCATCACAGCACCATTACAGGAGGTGATGGACTCTGTTAGAAGGAGAATTGAGGTCTTTGATGCTGCAGCAGTTTGTTCCATTCCACGTCTGAGTCATCCCAGCACGTCAGGGCGCAGTGGGATTTCTGCTGTGGAAGCCTCTGCCAGTGCTCCCCACGTAGCACACGAGGCAGCCTGCACTGCCTCGCTTCCCCAGGCCTCTTGCATTGAACCCTTCCCCAATATCAGAGCGTGTTGGCAGGCCTGTCACAGCCAGTGTGACTTCAGCTGCTTGTGTTCCCTGAAAAACCACCCTGAATGGAAGATGCCCATTTGCTTTTGGCTGCGCTGTAAAAAACTATTCTTTCATCTTCCCAGCGGTTTTGATTTTTCCAGTTGTTTGTATAGAACAGTAAGAGCTGTGTGAATGAGCAGTCTCTGTGCCAGTGGATCACAGACTGCCTAGCATGACTTCTCTTCTGTTCAGGCATTACCTCACTCACATCGTGGGTTTCTGTGTGAAGGCACACACACATTTCCCTTTATTTTAGTCTCATCATAATAATCTGTCCTCAGTATCTCGACCAGTAAGGAAAAAAAACCACCAAGAAGACAAACGAGGAGCAGAAGAGTTTTGTGATCAGATGGATGTTGAGAAAACAAAGCCTAATTGTGAGAGCTATAACCCTGTATTTAATTCCTGACTGTTAAGCTTTTAGGGTTGATGTTCACAGCTGACTTGGGTATGAGCACTGTGTCCTTTGGCTATTAAAGCTCAGAGCATTAAGGTCCCCTTAAGGATGGACTTCCAGACACTTCCAGGTCTGATATTGGTAATTTGATCAAAAGCAATTTGTTTACATTTTTAAGCAGTGTGCCCACACGCACTCTGTCCCATGAACACTAACAAATTGTAATGTATGCAGACAGAGTGAAAAAATCTGGATGTTGCACTTTCAAGGAGCTTCAAGGAGTTTGAGGTACATAAGGAAGTCTTCTTGAGCTGCAGGATATCTACAAGTATCAGTTGCTTCAATGGTCACTAAAGATTTCAGCTTTCACACCCCAAAACAAACAACATTCTTTAATATAGTTTTTTTTTTTTTTGTGCCTTAATGTTGTGTTGTTTGCAAGCAAATACTGCATTTTCACACCTGGCTTCTTCAATTTCATCCATCAATAAAAATGCTAATTTTGAGAATTAATTAAATTCAACACCTTCGGTGGACTCCAGTGGGAATAGGAGCAATCCAATACCTTAAAAAAAATCAATTAAAAAGCCACCCAAAAATAAATGAAAAAAAAAAAAGTACTTGTTTCAAATAGCTAATAAACAGCACAAAATATTCAATTGATTGATTCAGGCCATTAGGCACAAGAATGAGTGTTCAAATTATCCAAATTAAAAACGAGTCATTTCAATACAAAATCTTCTGAGTGCCAAATTCTCAAACTACCATATTATCTTGGAGAATACTGCTTAAATCAAACTTCATCCCCATTCTATAACTACTCCACAGATGCATGTTATTGCCCTTGGGTAGGAGCAAGGGCAGCTTCAAATTTAGCAGGTCAGGTCAAGGGTTACAGTTTCCTTTCTGAGTTTAGTCTGTAGAGATGGCTCAGCAGAGAATTCATAAAAAAAAAAGAATAAAAGGTGATTAAAAATATCAATAAACCACACCTTGAGAGGTTGCCATGAGGTGGATGAGCATTGACCGCCCTCCTTTTATGAATGGGAGAATCCAGGCAGAAACACAGTATCTTGGGAATAGTAAATTAAGTCTCCAGGCAGAGCTGTGAAGAAAAGCCAGAGCTGTGTGCTCTATCCACAGATCCCTCAAATGCAGCCCATGAGCTCCTACCTGTGGCCTGGGAAGCTTCAAAACTCAGCTCACAACAAGTTGTAAAATAAACCATCTTTAACAGAATGATGTCGTTCGTGAGCCAAGGCAGCTCCAGTCTCTGCTTCTGCAGTGCCTTGCCCATGAATTGCTTTGCAGTCCCAGCCTGAGGGGTAACCAAAAAATTGCCCTGCCTGAAAGAGCAAAACAGGGCTCTGGCACATGGGGGGATGTAATGTAAATGCACTCAGAGAACTTCCTGAAAGTATTTTATGCTGTTTCACAGTGATGAGCAGACCAAATGTCTAGCTCTTGTTCTACAACTCACTGCTAAATATGCACAGCATTTAATTTTCCTTTCATTTCTGAAATGTTTCATGGATGCCAAACTAACCAAAAGCTGCAATAGCAAATCAAGAGGCTATAGGATGAATCTCATTATCCAGAATGTTTGGCTACTGCAATCCATTATTTATATATTAAATATTGTTTCAGTGTTAATTAACAGTGTCTAATAATCATTATAAACACTGAAACAACAGCCAATGTTAACCACAGGAATAAACGATTAGCTGGGATAAAGAGGGAGATGTTTTTACATCAGGTTTTTTATGCAATATAGAGTTGCATAACTGCATCCTCATTTTTTGCACGGCACGCAAACTTTTCAGGGGCAGCAACTTGATCATGTGCTTTCCAAAGCACTTGCAAAGGTTGTCCATGAAAGAAGTGGTTTTAAGTGATGAAAAATAAAAAGGCAGAGAATTCTCAAGCTCGATCATCGGGTATCCCGGTTGCCTGCACATTTGGAGAGTTTTGAGTGACCTTAACAGCAGTTACATAAGCATATGGAGAGAAAATAAACTCGTATTAAATGTGTAACACATATGGCCTCCTGACAGGATGTTCCAAGCCACACAGTGATTTTACAGTCCACATGCACTGTACAGTAGTTCTTTGGTCTCGAAGTAGGAGTCAGAAATGGTACATCAGTGTGAGCTCCATTCTTTGTCCTTGAGGGGCGTCAGTGTGTTAATACTAAAATATACAACACCCTTTGGCTAGCTGTGTTTGCAGCAAGAAAGTGCCATCCATGTGGGACTAGATCTTACTGGCTGATAACATCACACGTGATATGGCTGTATGATGAGTATGTGGAGTAACTATTTTCCTGGGGTGTGCCATGAGAGACTTTAACGTAAGGAAAATGTCCTCAGCAGTTTTATTTTATTTGGGCAAGGGAGCACCATCCTGAGTGGGAGGAGTATCTTCTCAGAGCAGAGTATGTCACCTGGGCTGTCTAGGGCCACATGGTCTAGACTCCACCAGACCTCTTCTTCCCAGCTCCAAAGTTAAATCTAATCAGTCTCAGCCCAGGATGAGACTGACAAATGCTGCACTGAAGTTCAGTTTTCTTGTTATTAAATATGTCCATCGGCCATATAAATTCAGAGTGCTATTATTCTATGGTGTTTGGGCCTCAGCAACAGAACCGAGCCCAGCAGACATCACTGGAGGATTCAGTCTAAGGAATTAGCTCCCAGTACACCCCACTCTGGTGCAGTGTGCCCCACTCTGGTGCTGTACACCCCACTCTGGTGCTGTACACCCCACTCTGGC
>VZTR01019750.1:168968-209587 GCA_013400775.1 Chaetops frenatus | reverse complement strand
GGGGGCTCTGGGGCGGCCCTGGCGCTGCTGCTGGCGGCGGCGTTGGCCCCGCGGCCGGCGCGGCCGCACCCGCAGTGCCTGGACTTCAAGCCGCCGTTCCGGCCGCCCCGGGGCCTCGCCTTCTGCCGCCGCTACGCCGAGTTCGGCTGCTGCGACCCCAGCCGCGACCGCGCCCTGCTCCAGCGCTTCTACCGCCTCAGCGCCAGCCTCGACCAGCGCACCTACGCCGCCTGCGCCGGGCACCTGCAGGACCTGCTGTGCCAGGTGAGACCTGCGGGACTCCCCGAGCTGCTGCTGCTGCGCTGGGGGGATCCCGCCACGCAGGGTTCTCCCCTGCGGGGGTCTTCTGATGCGCAGGGGCCGTCAGCAGCCGCACATGGGGTGTTCAGCCCCTGCACGGAGCTCTGGATGCTCCCGCCCCATCACGGTGCTTTGGCCCAGGTGTGTGTGAATCTATTCGTGCAGGGCTGCATCAAGGCCAAGTATGGATGCTTTGGCCTGGACATGGGTACATCGATCCTGTGCGCTGGCCCAGGCACGGGGACTTTGGGTTGTCCAGGAGAGTGTAAGCCATGACATGAATTCCCAAGCCCAGAGAACCCACCCACAGGTGCTTCAGCCATGGCATTGACTCCTTGGCACAGGCATGGCTACATCAGCCCACACGTGGGTGCATCAGACCTCTTCTTTCCAGCCTCAAAGCTAAACCTAATCAGTCTCAGCCCAGGATGAGCTTGACAAAGGACACTGAAGCATGTCCTAGACCTGAATTAATAAGTCTGTTTCTGTGACTTATTCAGCACACTTCTGTCTCCTTCTGCTCACAATTCATGATTTCTCTCAAATGTGATCAAATTATTTGGAGAAGTGTCTCAGCGTGCACTTGTGGGTTCCTGGCTTTCCTTGAGTTCGTGGAATAATAGAATACTTTGATTTGAAAAGGACCTACTTCAACCTCCCCTGCAATAAGCAGGGACAGCTTCAACCAGATCAGGCTGCTCAGAACCCTGTCCAACCTATCCTTGGATGTTCCCAGGGATGGGGCATCTATCACCTCTCTTGGCAACAGTAGTTCACCACCCTCGTTGTAAACAACTTCTTTCTTATATCTAATCTATGTCGAGCCTCCTTCAGTTTAAAGCCATTGTTTCTTGTCCTATCACTGCACTGCCTTGTAAAAAGTCCCTCTCCAGTTCTCTTGGAGCTCCTTTAGATACTGAAAGGTGCCATAAGGTTACCTTGGAGCCTTCTCTTCTCCACCAAACTGCAGGAGCAGATGCCTCACTCTGCTTCTCTGGGAACAGCTTGCTTAAAGGCTTGAGTTTCCAGATGGAGGTGGACAAGGAATGTCAGGGGTAATGTGGAAGTTAAACACTTTGCTGGGGAGTCCTGTTGCTTCCTCCAGGCTGATAGCAGCAGTATGTGAGACATTGTTTGATTGTGGGTGTTCCATCAGATGCAGACTGTTGTAATTCCCCAGATAAGGAGCTGCCACTGAATTCCTGGAACAGACAGGATGCATTTGGCTAGTCTGTCTTAATGCGACTTGTTTTGTTTCCTGATGAGTAATTTTCATAGTACAAACTTGTTCCAGCCCTACTGAAGCAGCTGATCCTCTGCCCGTTAGTTTCCTCGGGCTTTGGACCACAACACAGTTTAAAATTAATGAACAGACAGCATCATTTGGAAATGAGAATTTAAATCTGATATTGATCCTGGGCTCTGACTGAGGGTAGAGCTTCTTGGTATTTTGAGCACTGCTTGTTTTGAAAGAGGCTTTCAGAGAGTGAGATACACCTGAGTGAGGAGTTCCCTCTCTCTGAATGGGAAACCTCCATAGGCAACAGTACATTGAACTCCCACCCAGCCCTCCCATGAAATTCCCTTTCTGTCTCATTTCAAATTGTTTTCTAAGGCCAATTTTTCAGTCATTACAAGTGAATTGACGAATAATCTGTCTCTTTCTGTCCCTGGCACACCTCGTGTAACCGAGCCGAGTGTGTTACCCAATCTGCCTGTGTAATTTCAGTGTTTTGTGTCACAAGCAATCTTCTTTTTACCACATTAATTGCTGCTCATTTGAAGGCATAATAACCTTCATTATGCAATGAATGGCCTGACATTCCAGGAGGAAAGCTTATTGTGCACTAATGATTTCTTATGTGGCCTCTCAGTTTATTATGGTTGTAATGGAAAATAAAATAAAAATTAAATATTGTTTGTGCTTATCAGCTAATTTGAACAGTTCGGAATCTCAGATGTTATATCTTTTCAGCTATTGAATTGTGTTGTAATCTGCATTAAGAAATAGCTCAGTAT
The DNA here is from genome assembly GCA_013400775.1 of Chaetops frenatus. Classification (NCBI taxonomy): domain Eukaryota; kingdom Metazoa; phylum Chordata; class Aves; order Passeriformes; family Picathartidae; genus Chaetops; species Chaetops frenatus. The sequence goes on along the minus strand of VZTR01019750.1, from coordinate 207,268 downwards.
GCATCTAGAAACAGCTCCCTATATTTTTTTTTTATTAGGCTGGTTTTGCTTAGTAAAAAAAGAAGAAATGCCAGCTAGGAATTTAAAAATATAGAATTTATTTAAGTAGTAATTTCCCTTCTGACCTTTGTTGCCTCAGGTATTTATTGAAATATAACTTTGAAAATAACTGAGCCGTCACAAAGTCATGTGGCATTATTTGAAGGGTTCTTTTGAGGCACTCATTGGGAAGACGCATTATAACTGGAAAATATTGTGTTTATTACAGGCAAAAACCCTTGCAAAGCATAACTGAGTCACTTTGGTCAGTTTGTGACTTACAGAGAGTTTTGCTGTATTGCAGCTTTTTCATGAGGAAAATGTGTCTGTAGGAGTTCTCATCATGGAGATTACGATGAGCTGTGTGAACTTGATCCAGTCCTTAAGCAGATTTCCAAGGCTGCACCTCCCATAAACAAGGGTTGAGCTGCAGCTGCTGCCAGTGGACTGTGCCTGGATTATGGCCATTTTGTGCTCACTGTCTGAAATCCTGTACCCTCAGCATCCCTGGCAGAACTTGGTAACCCCTGTCACGATCACGAGATGCCTTTTGCCAGACCTGGCTGGGGATAGAAGCTGTCTGCAGGCAAAGGTTCACCAGCACAGGCAGCTGGGCCCAAGGAAGGATGGTGTCCTCCCCTCCTCTCCTTGCATGTCCCACTCCTTCCAAGCTGTAAATCACATCCACGTTTGAGGTGCATTCCTGGATTATCTGATGGTGAGGTATGAATGTCCCAGGCTTTGGCCCTCTCATCAGCGTGGAGATGCAGGGCCTGAAGCTTCTCAGCAAACTCTTTGGTTTCACTTCTCTTCTGTGATGGATCTTTTTATTTCATAGATAAAGTCAGAGCATCCAAGGAAGAAAAGTCTCTTTTTACCCAGTATGGTCTACTGGGGTGATGTAGCAACATAGGCACCACTGTGGTTTTTTTGAAAAGTTCTGTGGCTGGAATACATGAGTAACAGCTTGAGGAAGTCAGCTTTCACCAGGAATACTGAAGATAATTTCCCTGAGTGCTGAGACAAGCCCCCTTTCTAAGATCTTTCCCTCTGTTAATATATCCTCAGAATAAACCGCAGCGTATCTTGCAATTAAGATGAAATGCCTCCAATTAGTATCACTGCTCAGCTGTTTCAGATCTGGTCCAAGAGAAGACTTGCAGCTTGCTTTTCCTCCCTCCCTCTAGGAATGCTCTCCATATGCAGCCCACTTGTACGACGCTGAAGATCCCTCCACGCCCGTGCGGACGATACCAGGACTGTGCCAGGACTATTGCGCGCAGGTCTGGCAAAGCTGCCGCTCCATTTTCCGCCCTCTCTCCGCCGACCCGGCGTTGGCCGCGCTGGAAAACAACATGGCGAAATTGTGCCGCTACCTGTCCCTGGAGGACACCGACTACTGCTTCCCGCACCTGCTGGCCAACCAGAACCTCAACCAGAACCTGGGGCTGGTCACTGCTGACGCGGAGGGCTGCCTGCAGCTCTGCCTGGTGGAGGTTGCCAACGGGCTGCGCAACCCCGTTGCGATGGTGCACGCCAACGACGGCACCCACAGGTTCTTCATCGCGGAGCAGGTTGGCCTGGTGTGGGCCTACCTCCCTGATGGGTCCAGGCTCCAAAAGCCGTTTCTGAACATCAGCCGTGCTGTGCTTACCTCACCTTGGGAAGGAGATGAGAGGGGGTTTCTGGGTATTGTCTTCCATCCTAAGTTCAGGTTTAACGGTAAGGTGTACGTCTACTATTCAGTAGAAGTTCGTTATGAGGAGAGAATCCGAATCAGTGAGTTCAGAATTTCTCCTGCTGACATGAATGCCTTGGACCATGGTTCTGAAAGGTATTGTACACACGTTTCTCTGGCAAATGGATTTAAGACCTTAGAGCGCAACTTGTGCATTTTTAAAGACCATTAATGAATGAGACTTATTTATCTTAACACTGTTTTTGCATTCCAGAGTGTTATCATGTCAGTCCACGTCCGTGTCTAGTGTATCGAGGTCCAGAATGTGTGTGTCCTCCATGGATGAACTGCAACTGTTCAGGGATAAAACAAGTACAGTTCTGAGTTCTGGCATGTCAGAGGATTTAACTAAACATGGATTAAATATTATTTATAGTTAGTATTTTGGGGTTATTGTTGGGTGGAGCTTGGAGGCTTGTTTGTTTGTTTTGTACTTTTATGATTACCCTTTAAAACAGACTTCTGAAAAGCATGAGTGAAATTCATTCCAAAGCCAAAGGTTTCCAAAATTAGTATAAACAAACTAAGTGATACCAGACCAAAGATGGATTTGGTCCCATATTTCTTTATCTGAACAACAACTCTACCCTTTGATATTACAAATTGTCAAATGTCATTTGAGCCTTGTCTTGCAGTTGTTCCTCACTGATATGCACAGATGATGAGACACTTGTTTGTGGAGTCAGTCTCATACACTGACTGTTGCAGAACTATGTTAGAGAACCGCTCTTTTAAGAGACCCTGGGATATTACTAATGCTAAGATTTTTGCTTCATTATTTGGATTTTATTAGGGGCTTTCCAAATACCCAGCTGTGGATTATTCTACCTCAAAAATGCACATAACCTAATGATGGTTTATAAAGCAATTACAGCAATCCAGTGAAAGCAGCACTGTAGGTGACAGGTAAAGGGAATTACAATGTGGCACTCAGGAAAGCCAATCAGAAACCTGCAGATATCGACAGCCCATGAGCTCTCTTGTTTAAGAATCCTCAGGCTCTATGTTTGTAACAATTTCTATGCTTACTTAGCTTATGGTTAGTACGGCAAAAGCTTAAGAAAACAAAATTGTGGTGCTATTGTGCTTGTGTAGGCACAGGGCCCACTGACTTCATCCTGAGCTGCTGCCCGAGAGGGAGCTCAGGCTGACATGTGGTGTGCACTGCCTCAGCACAAATGTGTGTGCCTGTTTATCCTCAGATATTTGCTCAGTGCATTTTGGTTTTTTCCATCTTCTTTGGGAGGCTGAGGAAGATTCACCTTTGTGTGCACACAGGATCCTGCCTCACTCCTTCTGCCAGATGGAGCCTGTGCACTCTTGCACAGTTACCTTACCAGGAAGGTGCTGACATTTAACAGGAGGTGACAATAACTCCGTAGTTGGGTTCTTTCCCACAACTCACAATAACTATCAGCATTTCAGAAGGGAACAAAAAAACTGTCTAAAAATGAAGCTGTGTAGGTAAATAATATAATTTGTTTTCATAGCTATTGAGATGCACTGCCAGCATGAAATCTGTACTTTTTAGAAGCTGCAGTAAAATAAGCTTCAGGTGTTTTACCTGAGAACCTCCACGACATGTATTTGTGGCTTTGCCATTCCATAAAATTATATATTTCACCCTTTCTTGCTGTGGAAGGGATTCCAGGTGCATAAAATAAATAAAATAGAGAGATTTGGGTTAAAATTAAGGTAAACTTTGTTGATAATGCTTTGAAAAACCTTTGTCAAAATGTCAGTTTGTTGGTGGGGCTGCTTTGAACTGCTCTTTAAACTCATAAGGACCTGAGTGTGTAATTATCATTTAAGGAGTATTCTCTCTTTAAGAATTTAACTATTCCTTAATGTTTGAAAAGTTTTATGTTTGCCTTGAAAGTGCCTGTCAGGATTGTGCCAAAAGCTGTACAGATGCACAGATGGACTGGAGTCCTTTCTCTTACAGTTTCCAGTTGGTTATAAGCTTGTATGTCTTTTCTTCAATAAATTATAAAAAAAAGAAAAAAAAAAAGAAAAAAAAAAAAAAGAAAGAAGCTTAACAAGGAGGAAGAAAGAATCAGAGGAAAAGTTTAAGTAATTAAAAGTATATTTTGTCATGTGATTTCCCAGACTTTCCATATTACACAATTTGGTGTTTCTGTAATCTGGAAAATATGTTGAAGCTATTTAAGGTTAGAAAATCAGCTATGCCCAAGAAAAATTCAGTAACATGGATATGGAGGAACTTGTGTCAAAACCAATCTGTAGCTGCTTCCATCTGTTAAGAATGACTTTGGCACGACGTGGCTCTGCCCTTTGCTCAGTGCTTGTGCAGTAGGTAGTTGCTTTCTCCTTGTTTTCACTTAGGATAATCCTTGAAATAGAAGAACCTGCTTCCAACCATAATGGAGGAGAGCTGCTCTTTGGATATGATGAATATCTCTATATCTTCACTGGAGATGGAGGCATGGCTGGGGATCCTTTTGGCACCTTTGGAAATGCTCAGAACAAGTGAGAGTGGGCCCATTCCTATGGCAGCTCCAGGGTGTGGGAAATCACTGCCAGCCACCTGAGGGCTGCTGGGGGGAAAATGAAATGACCTTGAAATGCTTGTTTTTTCAGAGATATTCAGACTTGTCTTTTCCAAAACAGAAAGCAGGAAACCCTAGGCTTTCCAAATGCCCCATTGTCAGAATTCAAGGCACAGAAAACCTTCAAGGCCTTGGGCCTGCTCGCTCTCAGTTTGGAGTATGTACTGGATTTGATCTGAAGCCGTGGAAAAAGCTTCCAAACTCAGTGACCTGTAACAAAGATTTTGGTCTGTAGTTTAAGAAAAGGTGTGTTAAGTTAGATAGTAGAGGGTTTTGCAGTGTGAAGTTTAGATATAGAGGTAATTATAGAATAAAGTAAAAAGTTTAGGGTGTGGTGGTGCAGAATAGAGTAATGCAGACCTGTGGGTCAGCAGCTGATGGGATGAAAAACCCCACAATGCGACAGAGATAAAACACAAGCTTGACTGATTATTGGTGAAGGCATCAAAACAATGTATGTGGCATTATTTTATTGGCCAACTAACCTTTAAGGAGACCTTGTAACCTGCAACCTTGTGACCATTCTGCACACTATGGCTGACTCCTGCAGCCCTCCGTGAAGGCGCTCTCACGGGGAACGTTACCCGTGAGACAACAGCAACAAACAGCACTTTAAAAGCCTACCAGAGTGATCTCCTCTCTGAGCCTACCATCCCCATGCCCCACCCCGATTTCCTGCCAAGCTCTAGCCTTATTCCCTTTTCTTCTTCTCTTCCCTTTCTGCTCCCAACACAGGTCAGCCCTGCTGGGCAAAGTGCTGCGGATCGACGTGAGCGACAACGACGGCGGGGCGCCGTACCGCATCCCCCCTGACAACCCCTTCCTCAGCGACCCCGCGGCTCGCCCCGAAGTCTTCGCCTACGGAGTGAGAAACATGTGGCGCTGCTCCTTCGACAGGGGGGACCCTCTCACCAGGGAAGGGAAAGGGCGGCTCTTCTGTGGGGACGTGGGGCAGAACAAATACGAAGAAGTCGACATCGTCGAGAAAGGGAAGAATTACGGCTGGAGGGCGAGGGAAGGGTTCAGCTGCTACGATAAAAAGCTCTGCGCCAATTCTTCATTGGGTAAATAGCTGCGCTCCCGTTTTGAATTTCTGCCCTCAAAGCCCGGCTGCTCGGGGGTAAATGCAGCTTTTCGAGGTGTAAAGCTCTCCTGTCTCTGTCCAGAAGGGGAATGGCTTGGGCATAAGTACTGAAAGCACAAATGTTACCATTTCGGGGTTAGGAGGAAAGTGAAATATGCTAGCTGTTGTTTTTCTAGCAGGTCAGTGTTGTTAGTGAAATTACTTGGCGATTCTGCGGTTTAGCAGGAAAATTTAATCTTTGCCACAAAAAACAGGCTTTAGTGCAGGAGCAAAAAAGATTTGGAGGGATTGTGTTTTTCTCCATAACTCACAAGTAGTGTTCTTATTTTAAAAAAAGAGAGAAAAACGTTGGCTGATCAAACCTTATGCACGCTGCCTGCTTTGCAGATAACTGAATGGCGTGTTTTTGTTTCTTTTAGCTATGCCAAAAAGGAAAACCTCGTTTTATTTTCATTTCTTTAAACTGTTCAAAACTGGATTGAGGGTATTTGCTGGCTGGCTAAATTCCAGTGCACATGTGAAGTCAGAACATATTGAGTTGCAAGGGCTGATACGGACCATGTCTTGTGCTGGAATCTCTTCTCAGAGATCCAGGGGGGCAATGGAATGGGCTGGCACTGATTTGCATTAGCTGAGATTCTGATTCTTTTCTATGTGCTGTGTGTTGTTTAATTTTCTTCCTATTATTAACTCAGTTAAAATTCCTTCCTTTTATTAACTTAGCTGTAAGTACAATGAGAGTGATTAAGTCTTTTTTTTATAAAAATGTCAAGAGCAGGGAGCAGATTTTTTGCACTCCCCTTTGCTGAAGCAGTTGTTCAGAGAGCTCATTTAGTGCTCTCCTGTGTGACAGTACTCACATGAGCATTCATGGCAGACACTTTACTGAGGCCTCCAGGGATTCAGAGCAGTTTTTGACGACTTTAGAGACCCTTTGTTAGAACAGTGAAATGTCACGGCCTCTTTAGAATGAGAGGTACAGCTGAAGTGTAGAAAACACCTGTTTTAGAGGAAATTCCCCTGGTGCAAATTCCTTGCTGGCAGAGCTGCCGGGTTTCTCACTTGCAGCATCTGCTACATGAGCAGGGAGAAAGGCTGTGAGGATGAGGAGGAAAGGGTACCATGAGGTACCTGTGAGCCAGGAGCTTCAAAAGAAAGGGGAGGAAGCACCTAATGGAAACCCTCAAAATCAGGACGTCTCGCTCCGTTTTACATTTGTCTTATGCTTTAACTTATATTTCAGAATGAATATGCCAGTACAACATCATTCATGCCTGTGCCATCCCATAAATATTTGATGGCCCTTTCAAGTTGCTTCTCCATCTCAGAGGAACAGAAGCTATTTGTGCTGACATCTGACATATCTTTTCATCAGTGCCTGCAGTCTGGAGTTACCCATCTCTTTTTTTCCTTTTACCAGTTAAACAAAACTGCATTGGGCAAACATTTCCTGCATGGGTGCAGTGGCTCTAGGAGTAACCTGTGAATTCATAGCTGAACCAGACAAGCTCTGTAGAAATGTGCCAGAAGTGGCACTAAAAGAAATGGATTGTAGTGGGAGGAGAAGGTCTCAGGAGAGTGCTGAGGTGTCTTGATGGGGGTGCAGGGCAATCAAATGTGGTTCTGAAAAGGTGAAAATCAAACTAAATACAACTCTATCTGCACTTGATTTAAATAGAAGATGCTCCAGTGAGCCTGATTGTATTCTGTTAGTCTCAGAACAATCTAGCTAAAGAGCTATTCTTCAGCATGTGCAAAACAAGTCATAGATCTTTTCTGCCCTACAGATGATGTGCTTCCAATTTATGCATATCCACACAAAATGGGGAAATCAGTTACAGGAGGATACGTCTATCGAGGCTGCGAGTCTCCAAACCTGAATGGCCTGTACATATTTGGTGATTTTATGAGTGGGTAAGTAAACACTTAGGACACTCAACCCCAGCCAAAATCCCCCACAAAATAGCCTGACAGCCCTTTAACTCTTCCCTCTTGCTTTTTCATGTGCTTGTGTTGCCCGTGAAAGACAAGGGGTTGCAGGGTGTATAATATTAACAATTCTTCACATTTCAGAGAAGCTGCAGTTCCTATTGCAGCTACTGTGGGTAGGAAGCATTAACTATCTTTTCAGATGTCCATGCTGATATTCATAAATCATCTGGGACAGGTTGTAGAAGTGTTCTTTTGCCTTGCAGACGACTGATGTCTTTGAAGGAGGATCGTGCAACTGGAGAGTGGCAGTACAGTGAAATCTGCATGGGAACAGGACAAACGTGCATGTTCCCTGGGCTTATCAATAACTATTACCAATACATCATCTCCTTTGCTGAAGATGAAGCAGGTAGCCTTTTAACTTTATGTCACACTGAAAGGCGTGTTTGTGGTTTCTCTTCAGAGTAAAACAGCAGAGAAGGGATCAGAGAGGACTCCTGGCAGGCAGCAGGTAGTGGGGAGGCAGAGCACGAGTCTCTAAAATGCCAGATCCCCAGCATCTCCCAAATACCAAACCGAAGTTACAGCACTAATTTTGAGGTCTGTGTGCCATGGCAGTGCCTGCAGTGGGAGTTGCAGAGTCAGCTCCCTTGGGGCTGAGTCTGGTGTGCTGGATGTGCTGGTGCCCTCACACTGTCCCTCTGGAGAGCAGGGAGCAGAGAGGGGCAAGCAGAATAAAATAAAGCTTAGAAAAGAAACCTCACTCTTCACAGTGCCATGCCATGGGGAATGCAGGCCCTGGGAGCCTGAGAAGCTGATACCCAAGGGAGAGCAAGTTTGTATTCTTGCCTAGTCAAGAAAGCTGTGGGCATTATTAATGCAGGGAAGCAGATGTCATGAACAGCAATTATGTGTCTGATCACCCTGGGCTGGGGTATTTGTACCTCTCAAGGTGAAGCAGAACGAAATCCTATGTTATGTCTTGAGCCAGGCATCAGCAACAGGCTGCCTAAGTCCATATTTTATTAGTGCCAGCTGGGATTTTGCCTTGCATAGGACTGAAGGATGCAGTCTCAGTGCAGCTTTGCTGTGTTTTCATGGAGACATTTTGCCTTATAAAACGGAGCTGCTGTGATTGAAGAGGAGGAAATAAAGAGTCCTGGGGTGAAAGCTGGTGGTGTCTCCTGTTGTTTGTACAAGGGTGTTGCAGAGGAGCAGCCCGTGCAGCCCCTAGCTAGGGGTGGGGAGAGGATGAGCCCCACAATGTGCAGCACCATTGCTAAGGAGCTCCATGCACAACCCTGCAATGCAGGAGTTGTGCTCTGCCCTGTTCCAGGGAGGTTCTGGCTCGTGGTCACAAGCACCTGCTTCCAGAATGCCCCAGCTTTTAAACATCTGGTTTTTTCCTGCAGATTACGTCAAGTTTGGATGTTGCACAAATCACATAAATGCAAATTTTATCATGTGAATGCAAATCCTCCTAGTTAAGTACTAGCTTGACAGTTTGGCCATTTTTTAGAGTTAAATGCCATGTTTTTAATGGTTAGTGTTCATGGAATCTAGAACTATTTCACAGTGCTGTATTGAGAAGGATATCTTACCCTAAAATCAAATAACTTAGCTCAAATCATCTTTATGCCAAGTACAACATCGAGCTGTTGATTGCAGCCCTTGCTCATGCACATGTGGATGATCTCCCTCATCCTGTGCTTGTCAATGGAGTCTGGACAAAGCAGTGGTGAAACACTGCCACCTTTTTGCCCTGCACTGTGCTTTGCATAAGTACAATAGAGCTGAGATCATAATGAGATACGAGGAAAGTCTGAGCAGGTCAACCTGCAGTGGAAATTTGTCCGAACAGTAATTCATGACCACTTGTAAAATCTGCCACTCACTAAGAGTGTTTAATGCCAATGGACTGCAGATGAGCTCTCAGACCTGTGATGCAGAGTTAACACCTTTGTGCTGTAACAGGACAGAAACTCCATGAACAGTTTTCATGGCTGTGTCTGGTTTGGTTTTTTTTGGACCAGGGGAATTGTACTTCCTGTCTACCGGCGTACCCAGTGCCACAGCCCCCAATGGAGTGGTGTACAAAGTGGTGGACACCTCCAGGTATGAGATGTTCCTGCTGCAGAGCCTGGGGATGGTGCAGAGGGTGGTGTGGATGGTGTGGGTGGTGTGGATGTGACGGTGTGGGTGGGGTGAGTGATGTTGGCTGACTAATTAACTCTTCTCCCACGCTGAGCCCTTCTAGGGAGGTTGGTCAAGGAACATCTGGAGCAACCCATTGTGGGTCTGCTTTGCTCCTGCAGTCGTGGGGGTCTGTGCTGCCTGCTGCCAAATTTTTATGGGGCCTTCTGGTGTTATGTGGGTTGGGAGATTTCCTGAATGCTAAAGGAGTATTTTATGGGTGGATTGTCTTTCTTGGGCAAAGTTCCTCTAGCTTCCTGCCCAAAAGGAGGCAGTTTTTCTCAAGGTGTTTATTCTCAGTTCCTCTCCATCCCTTTTTCATCTTCCACAAGAGCTTTGTGCCCCCAGGCCATTGCAGCCAAAGTTGGACCAGCATGACCTGCAGTGCTTTCTTGGGCAAACCAGACATGAATATCAAAAAATACATTCTTCTTAGTGTTTCAAAGAGCATCATGAATTGGACAAGAAAACAGGACCGTTGTTACACCTCCTGAGTTCCACGTGCCTGTAGCTGAGACTGGGAAAGGCAGGGAATAACTGTGTTTTATGGGAAGACTTACAGCTGTTTTTTCCATCTTCCTGTTTTTAAAGTGTTACTATTATTGGCTAAATACCAAGCTACTTTCAGCCAGAAATGGAGAGTGTGATTTTTGTAGCTTTTATGGTTTTTTTTGTTTTTTTTTTAATGGATTAAATGTACAGCTTTAGCTGTCTGAGGATTTAAAACCACTTGTCTAGTTTTATGTTGGAACCAGTCCCCAAAGTTAAAGAGCCCCCAGATCTGCCATGTGTTCCCTCCAACTCTCCTCTGTCAGGAGCATTTTCCATTATCTAATGCAACGGAAGAGTTCCTGTAAACTATGTATGAAGAAGCTGGTATTACACAACCTTTGCAAAAATACAGAAAGCAGAAGTCAAACACAAGCCGTAAGTTTAAGTTTAAAAAGAAGTTTCATTCATGTTCAGAGTACCAAAAATGTCACTGGAAAATTCATAAAACTAGGGAACACCTTTATGTAGATGGTTGAGGGAGAAGCTCTCTGCCTTCCACAGAATTGCAAATACAAACAATCCTTATCACACAGGAGTTGTACCCTCCAAATTCAAACATCATGCACTTTCAAACCAATTTAAAAGCCTCTGAAGAAGCCTGAGGATTAACAAGGCAGCCATCATAGGAAAAAGTGGTGACGAACTGGATGTGACTTCCCAGAGGTGAGATACACCTCTGTGGCAAACAAATTGTGTCACAATAATGCACCACACTAAGACAGAGCCTCTGGAGGAGGCACTTAGAGCTCTTTTCTGAAACTAATGCATTTTTGGCATGACATTTGTTTGGGCTTTCTGTATGAATAATAGTGTGTTATTTTGCTTCCCTGAAAACAGTCTGGAACCTTGCATACACATGAACTTTGTGTCAGATGTTCAACATATACTGTCTAGTTTTGTAATTATTGTTTTCAGTTTGATTAATCTCTTTCTGTAGTGCTTGAACCTGCCAGTGTTTTATTTCCTTAATGGCTTCAATAGTGGCAACTGAAAACACAGCCAGAGGACTCCACTGCCTTGTGAATATTTGGACTTTCATCAATGATTCTTTAGTTGTATTTTCTACTGTAAGAGATAAGTTGCATCATTTAAACAGACTTTTCTTTTTTTCCAATAAGAATTATGTTCTTAGAAACACAATGGGAAGTGAAGTGTTGGGATGCCAGAGGAAAGGAATTAATTGTGCAGTGTATGTGTTCCTTTTTCCAAGGAGAGCACCACCAGGAAAATGCCGAGTTGAGCCATTGCCAGTGAAAGTCAAAAGCAAGCGCGTCCCGTTTGTGCCAAAGGAAAGTGAGTGTAACTCTTGCTGTTTGTTGCTGCTTCGTGTTAGCTGGCAATAGACACAAACTCCAGACTTGTCTTATCTGTCCACACGTGTGGAGACCACCCAGAACTTCACTCTTTAGGGTATCTTCAAAATTAAATCTTTCCAGCTGTTTTGGATCTGAAGAGTTGGTTCAAATAAGTCATAAAGTATTTCCCCTTTCCTGGCCATGTGAAATTTGCTTTGTAGTTTCTGATCCTGTTCATTTTCCCTTTTTCATGCTACACTGCATACATTTCATTACCACCAATATGGTTTCCCTGTAACTGTTTCTGTCCAGAGACGCCGTGCTCAATGGTGCTTTTCAGTGACAAGTGATTTTTTGCAGTAGCTTCAGGTAGTGGGGAGGATGTGATGGGTGAAGGGTTTGGGAAGCAGCTCATTGAGCAAGATGAGAGCTGAGTCATTGTTAGTTGAAAGTGAGAAAATATGGGATGAGGAAATGTTCCCAAAAGAATCTGTGATCACACTGTGAGGTGAACTTTTGGCTTAACCAAACCCTCCAGGGCCTTTTGATTGCTTCATGCTGCATGAAGTATTGTACTGCTGAAGCTGGAGTAGTCAGTGGTGGAGCTGAATCTGCAGCAAGCCAAGTACCAATTTATGTGAGGTGCAAAAACCCAAACACAATATTGGGATCTCAAAAGTAGACTAGGCAGTATCACTGTTCTTTTCCCCTGTGTATTTAATTTACACATGTAAGTACCTAGGCAGCACCCTAACAAATTCCCTTCCATCTCAGCATATTCCATGAACTTTGTCACAAAGTTAATGATACTGCAGGAACTCTAAAATCAGGATACTTTTATTTAATTTTTAATTACATTAATCATGTTACATTGCATTTGAGTCACTAAAAGTTCCTACAGCTTTGGCTTCGGGCAATAATGAGGGCACTCAGCACCTTGCAAGTCTGAGTCTTTAAGCTGGAACAAACTCTTAGGTTAATTATTGACTGCTGACATGCCTGAGCACTCAGCATCTTCCCAGATGTTCTCCTTTTCTAGTTCTGCAGGCAGTTTCCAAATATTAGTAACTTGGTTCATGTTCAACCATTTTTGTGTTTCTGCTTATGCATTTTTCTCTATGCAAGTCCAAAATTCAGATGTTTAGGCTATACTTATAACTAAATCTTTTGGGCTTGTTTTCAAGGTGGTTTTCATCATAAATTTCAATGATGAAATGGTGAGAGAGATTCTAGCAGGAATGGTGGGAGAGATTCTAGCAAGTGTCTCAAGAACTGCACTCTCTTTTTGGTGAAAAATACACATGGCCATTTTGATTCAGAAGCATGCAAACAAGGATGTGTAGCTGTAAATATTTATTGTTTTGGTTAGTATTTAATCTGAATGTAACAGAATGACCGGGGCATGTGCCTTGTATTAGCTATGGGTGCATTCTTTGGAAGTTTATTTAATAAATAGTTTAACAAAGAGTATTGTATAATGACAACTTGATCCAGTGAGGTGAAAAGCATTCCCAGGTGACCATTGGCTTTCATACAGTCCTACACAATATTCAATCAGTTCCAGGGTTTTTAAGTGCTTTGCCAGATCAGGCTCCTGAAAATGAGCTGTGCTCAGGTAAGGCCTTCAAATCTGTTTCTTGCCTTGAGAACCTCATCTTCCAAAGAAAGGAAATATTTTCATGCCATGAATACAATTCCTTTTCAAAGAGCGTTATTTGGAAAAACATGGACCACTGCAAGGGTTTGTCTTTTGGGGACAATACATACTAAGCACAAATAATACAATGATATTTTTCCTCCTCTCTGTACTACAAAGCAAATGATGAATGAGAATGGATAAATCTGGGATGTAATTCAGAAAGTCATGAATGTGTTTGCAAATGCTCTGTTGAATGTTATTCCGTGAAATTCTGAATTGCTTCCTTCTGACAAGCTAAAACTTATTTTCAAGCTAAAAATAAAGCACATGTGAATAAGCAAGTCCAGTAACGGCTGGAAACTGTGACAGCAAAGATTTTTCATCTCTTCAAAGTTCAAGGCTCTTTTATTTTTTTTATTTTTTTTTTCATAAGGAAGAACAAACCCAACCCCAAATCCTGTTTTATGTGTTGTCCTGGCAACTCCGTTCCTCTTGCACATTCCAGTTTCCAGAGAGAATTGATTTTGAATGTTCCTGATTTCAGCTCCTCTCAATAAAGCATCTGGCCCAGTGGGGAGGCCACGCTCTCGTCTGGTAACGATCCAATCCTTAGTAATGAAGAGAGGAGCAGAAATAGGGCCTGTCTGTAAAACGCTTTCGACAGCCCTTCACCATATCCTGGGGAAGAGCTCCTCTCCTGTCTGTGAAACTGCAGTACCTACCCTCTAAAGGCCAGGCTGACATTTGCCAATAACCCACTTGGAGCTCCCTTTTTTTGGGAGAGGTTCAGGTGCTGGCATTCAGCCCCGCAGTCCTCTCTGCTGGCCAGCAGCAGCCTGCCTTTGTCACTGAGGAAATACCGGGTCACCAAGTGTTGCTGCTTCTCAACAGCACCAAGTAGGCAAATCCCAAGTAATTAGTTAAACAAGTCAGAAATCAGCGCTGTAGCTGTCTTCAAGCATTGCCCACAGCGTGGCAAACTCACGTTCTTCTGGCTTTTCCCCCAACAGAGTTTATCATGAAAACACCAACACCACATCCCCGGACGAAGACCACGACCGAGCCCCCGTGGGGAGGAGGAGTCCCAGACCCCAAAACCCCCCGCCCGCCGGGGAACCGAGTCAGGACGGCCAGCACAGCAGCGCCCGGAGGCAGAGCCCCCGGGCCCGGCCAGGGCGGAGAGGAGCGGGGGCAGCGCAGGAAGAAGAAGAAGAAGAAGCCCCCGGGCAATGGGGCCGTGCGGCTGATGCGGCGGGGCCGGCGCGGCCGCGGCCGGGGCAGGGTGGAGATTTTCATCGACGGCGAGTGGGGCACGGTGTGCGACGATGGCTGGAGCCTGGCCGCCGCCGCCGTGGTGTGCCGCCAGCTCGGCTTCCCCTACGTGCTGCGGGCCAGCAAGAAGGCAGAGTTTGGGGAAGGGACCTCGCTCCGCATCCTCCTGGATGATGTGCAGTGCTCCGGGCAGGAGAGGACGCTGCTGGAGTGCTCCCATGCCGGTGTCGGCACGCACAACTGCTCGCACGAGGAGGATGCTGGTGTGGTGTGCAGCCGGGAGGAGGTGACGGGCGGCTGACAGAAGAGCTGGGGAAGGCAGCTGAGGGGCTTGGAGCGCATCCCTTTCTTGCCCAACACCCTAAACCAGCTGCAGAGTTGAGGAGGGTGTGCCCTGCCTTGAGGATGCTGCGCCTGTTTAAAGTAATCTTATGTTTTCTTCGTGTTTGTCCCCATGCATCTGCCTCAGAGGGAAAGGGGAAAAAAAAGTAAAATGAAGCACTGAAATGAGTATATTTTGGTATGGGCTACATTTCTATGGGGTTTTTTTTGTACGAAGCAACCTCCAAGCATCTGCCTTTATAGATCAGAAAAGAGATGTATCCTGTTGCCCTTTCCCATTTCAAAATACAGCATTCCTCAGCTGTGCTTCACAATGTCTTGCCAAAAAATAAATTCCCAAATGACCAGGTTTCACTCTTATGGAAGCATTTGCATTGTTTGCCTTGTTTTGCCACCTGCAGCTCGGAGCTGAGGTTTCTAAGGACGTGCCTTTCAAAATCTGTGCCTTTCTTTGCAAATTACAGGAGTATATATATATATATTTTTTTAACTTTCCACTCACTAGTTTAAAGGAAAATTATTTTTCTGTAATGCTTTTTATTGTTATAAACTTATTGGTCACCAAGGATAAGCAAAATCAGATGATTTAGAAGAAATCATAGTGTACTGCATGGAAAATATTTCTGCAGTTTACATTAGCCTAAGTGAGAAGAAAATCTGACTCCTTTTACGTGAACAGGATTGAAAATCTGTCCCTTTTTACATGAACAGGATCATTATCCAGTTTAGCTCTGAAGATACTTTGTACTTTCTCCACTTTCCCAAACTTTATGAAGGCACATGTTTTTTCGTTCAGTTTTTCACAGGTGTGAATGACTAGACAAAAGGTAATGCACTGAGGCAATAATCCTGTAATATTTAACCCTTTTTAGAGGATATTAAAAAGCAAAACAAAAAAAAAAAGCCCACAAAAGCAACCCTATTTTGTCTGAAATGTGTTTTTCACCTGAGTGGTGATAGGAGACACATGTTGTCTTATGAAAGCATTTGGCCTGGTTCTTTGTTTTCCCTGTTGTAATCAGGATAGGTTTTGTCTTGCTGCTCACACAAGAACATGAGAAAGACAACCCCTTCCCCAAAAAAGCTCAAATGTAAAATGACCAACGTGTCCAGAAAAGTTCACAAGAAAACCTTGTATCTAAAATTCTGACTTCAAGTTGACAGTATCTTCTTAAGCCTAAAACATGTATAGGGTAAATTAATTTGTTTTCAATATTTTTCCTGAACTTTCTGATAAATTCTCATTAAATTCTTTTTGATATTAAAGAACACCTTCAATACACAAAACCAGATGGTCCAAAAAAAAAAAAAAAAAAAAATTCTCCCTACTTCTTATGAGGTATAAAGGGGGAACAGATGTATAAGGTGCCTTTTGAGAAGTACTACTCTCATTTTGTTTGAAAACCTACAAATGCCAACAGGCACCAGACTGTTATTAGGCTTTCCCATTGCAGCGAAGTTGGAAACTCATTTGTTTCAAGTGCAGGAATTCACTTCAGGCACATCAAAACAGGTAACAGGAAAGTCCTTTGTAAATTCTTCTGTTAAAGGAGTTGGAACCTATTGAACTGGCAGGACTAGAGAGCTGGCAGAAAATGGAAGGTAGAGACACAATCTTTCTTTTTCCAAATTCCTTTTCCTCTTCTTTTGGCTCCTTAGCCAAATTTCAGCTCGCTCTCTCTGGGAGGTTTTAAGGAGAATCTTGGTCACAGTTATACTTCAAAACTTCCGGGCAGAAAAGAAGACCTGCACAATAAAAGTTACCTTAAAGGAATTGAGGTGATTCCAGGATGTCTGCCACAGACGAATTAGGCAGGAATTTCACCATCATTTCCTGAGTATTAAGCACTCTTTTTCTAATTTAACTGTTAGTTACCCCACACCTGCGTTAGTCCATGGGAAGGTCCTGAGAACGAGCAGAGGCCACGTACATCTCGGATATTGCTGGTGGCGACTGCCAGCAGCCCTGGCTGGCAGGCAGGGTGGCACAGAGGCTCTGGTGGCAGCCAGAGGCACAGGGGAGCCAGCCCCCAGGGAGCAGCACACAGAATGTTTGCAAGTCTCGATAGCCATGAATAGCCAAGCAAAAGACAGCAGGAGCTGGGGCCGACCCTGTGTCTCACCAGCTTTCCAAATTCCCTTCGGAACATCACCTGCTAACAGTTCCCACTTCTCTGCTCTTCCGATCGGCTCCCAAACGTCTCTTTGCTCCTCGTGTTTGCGGGGATGTGCAGGTTGGCAAAGTGTCCAGGCGATGGCAGTTCAGTCCCCAGCTGCGAGGGGACACAGGGAAGCTCAGCCCAGCCTCGCTCCTTCCTCCCTGAGCAAGCAGCGTGTGCCCCCCGGCCAGATCACAAACACAGCAGCTCCTTGGGACCAAGTCCTTCCCTCAAGGGTACAGAAACACCTAAGAATACAAACAAAGGGTTGTATTAAAGCTGGTTGGGACACAAACAAAAGGGTTTTTTTAAGTTTGTCTTTAAAGCATGAAAAATGAGATAATTTCTGCAGCATGCCCAGGCTGAATACTTAGGGGAGTTATCAGTTGATGACTGTATTTGCCTGAGAAGCTTAATTTTGAGAGTTTACCTGATTTACTCAGGGATTAGAACTGTATCCTACAGTCTCTCTTTCCCATCCAGATGTATAAAACACCAAATATGTTATCACCTCCCCATGAGCTGCTCACAAACAAGGTATAAGCAGCTGGAGCAGCTCTCCTATGAATACAGGCTGTGACAGTCAGGGCTGTTCACCCCAGAGAGCAGAAGGCTCTGGGGAGACCTTATTGCAGGGGCTGCAAGAGAGCTGGAGAGGGGCATTTAGTGATCTGGCAAGGGGGAATGGCTTTGAACTTAAAGAACATAGACCTAGATTAGATATTAGGAATAAATTCTTCACTGTGAGGAGAGTGAGGCACTGGAACAGGTTGTCCAGAGAAGTTGTGGATGCCCTGTCCCTGGAAGTGTTCAAGACCGGGTTGAATGGGGCTTTGAGCAACTTGGTTTGGTGGAAGGTGTCCCTGACCATGGCAGGGTGTGAAGGTGGAACTAGATGGCCTTTATGGTCCCTTCTAACCCAAACCATTCCATAATTCTATTATATACACACATATATATATGTGTGTGCGTGTGTGTGTGTATGGATTATGCTTTCCTGGGTAGAGATGATGCTTTGCACAAGTGCATGAGGAGGTCAGGAAGGATGCTGCACTTTCCTGTTTGTTTACAAAAATGTTTTAAGTAAGACTGGTCCCTGAAGGCTCCTGGACAAACCAAGCATCCTAAGACAAGGAAGGCAGAGGATTTTTGTTGATTTTTAACTGTTCAAATTAGAAGAGAAAAAGGGAATGTTGGTGCCTGTAGGAACCAACAGGCAAAGGTTTTTAGAGCAGTCTGCTTTGGGCAGCATGTTTTACAACATGCTCATTCCTCATCCAGACACAGGAATGAGAGATGATACTGTTTTATTCAAAACAGGCAATCTAATACTCACTGGCACAAATTGCATAAGGATTGCAGGACACAAGGAACCAAGCCATAAAATGGTGGAAATTGACTTCTGATGAATGAAAAGTAATGTATGGGGAAAGATAAAATATGTGTATACATATCCATATACATGCAAGCCATATGTATATATTTAGTGGTGGTTCTTCTTCAGGAGTTTCAACTTAATGCTCAGAATAGACCAAAGAATTGACAGTGCATAGAGAGTGATTAGAAATGGGGGAGTGGGCAGAACAAGATGCCTGAATGTACTGGTATAGAGAGGCCTGGATAACGTTGAGGCACACCCACTGTGTGGGAATACCTGATGCACCCTTCCTACCAGCTCAGCACAGAGGTGTGCAGACAGAACAGGTTAGGCCTCCAGCTGGAAAAAGGATCAGCTAGGGAGGCTGGGACAGGGGTCAGGAAAACCACCAGTGGTTTGGAGGTAAATGGGGACAAGCTAAGTCATTACTTTGCATAATTCAAGAACAAGGAGGTACCCACTGAAACAATCCAGCAACAGGTGTAAAAGAGGAATACATTTTTCACAAGTTGTTAAATGGGGGAACTCATGGCAACAAGCTGTTGTGGGAGCTAAGTGAGTAAGCTGGCTCACAAGGAGTCAGGGAAAGTGATGGAGGACGGCACCAGGAACCATCCCTGGCGTCAGCAGGACCTCTGCACTCTGGGGATTTCTGACAGGAACAGCAAGACCCCAGACTGCTCAAGAAAACCAAGAAGGTATAAAAACCATCCACCAGCCTCATTACCCAGTCCTCCTCTACACAAGCTTTGCTCAACCACCTGGAGGTAGCACACCAAGCTACCTGGAATTTTATCATGTGTATTTTTCACATTTGGGTTTCTGCCTTGTTTGGCAGAACCATAGGAGACACTGCAGGGAAAATACACCCCACTGGAAATGGGATGAAAACTGCCTGTTTTCAGAAAAAAGCTACCATTCCTTCCCACTGGTCAGGCATTACATATAATGATATCATGGTATGAATATCCATCACTAGGAAAGATATAGCTGACAGCAAGAATAGCATCACTTAGAGAAAGTTTAAAAACTGAAGCTAGCTGATGAAACCATGTCTGTTAAAGACATTCAATGAACTTCCTGATGCAACGTTGATTTTCTGAGTTTCATCAACATTTTTTCAGCATACTCCAAGAGTAGACCGTAACTATCTGTGCGCTGCTCTTTCACTTGGAATCAGCCTCGGAATAATTCCTGCGACAAATTCCTGCTTAGGTGGATAAGCTCAGAGGAATATGCTAATGTATTCCTCTGAGCCTCGCCGTGTCCTCCTCTGGACCATACACACAGACATACCCAAACGGGCACACGCCGTGCGGGTGTGCTCGAAGGGCGCTCTCAGCTCAGGCCGCCGCCGCCGCCGGGCTCTTTAAGCGGAGCCGTCCCCGCCCGCAGCCGGGACTCTCCGGGCCCGCCCCGGCCGCCCTTTGCCCGGGGCGGGGGGAGCCGCCGGGGACATGGAGGCGCTCTGGGCAGCGGGGGGGCTCCTGCTGGCCCTGCCCCTCCTGGCTTTCCTCCTGTACTGCTGCTACGTGCACTACATCCACGCCAAGTACGACTGCATCCCCGGCCCCCCGCGGGAGAGGTAAGGGGCAGGCCGGGCAGGCCGGGCGGCGGCGGGGGGCTGGCTCGGTGTCTCTGCAGAGCGCTCCCTGCCAGCCCGGAGCCTGAGACAGCGTCAGAGCAGGAAATAAACCCTCCCGGCGGTGTCCATGGGCAAGGCCGGGCCGGGCAGGGGTGGCGCAGGCCGGGCACGGCGCTCGGGGTGTGTCCCGCTGCCCGGGGAGCGCTGGCACCGCGGGCATCGCGGGGAGCATCCCGCAGCCTGCTCAGCAGCACGGCCTGGCCGCCCGGGGCTGCGTGTCCTGACCTACATCTCCCGGGTGGCCACAGCGCCGTGAAGAGGCGCTTTAGGGTCGCCCGCCCGAGCTGTGCGTTTGCTCATGACCCTGGAGAGGCACCCGACAGCAGCACCAGCCGTGCAGGAGGGACCAGCACCGCCACCCTGCTCCGGGAGGCACACTGACACTTAGCTCCACCGGGCGCCTTCCGCGCTCTCCTTCATAAGCCGGGTGTTTGCTTTCGGCCGAAAATAAATAAAAATGTCGTAAGTGATAAGGGGCAGTGAGAAAGCTGCCGGCAAGGCAGTGGCAGCACTGCCACAAGGAGTCATGGCTCCTGCAGGAGCTTCCCACTTAAGCTCACCTGTGGGGGCACATGCCCTCCGTAACATGGTGCCACAGCAAGAGACACCAGCACTCACACACAGCCTTGCAGGGACACCACGCTCTCCTGCCCACCCCCAGGCTTCAGCCTATTTGTGTCATCACGGTCAGGTACCAAGACCAGAGAGAGGGTGATCTTGTCATACCTGAACCTGCTTGTCCTGGAGTTCATTTTGAGGTGTGAAGTAACACTGTAGAGTGATGGCACACCAGAGGAGCCATGAGTGGGCCTTGTTTCTTGTGCTGCAGATAGAGCAGTTTCCAGAGCTAACAAGGGACTTTGTTGTATTTGGGGCTTTCACATCTTTTTGGAGTCCAGTTACAATGGAGGAGTCAAACAAGTGGAGGATTAAAAGTTTCTGTAGATGTTGAGTAACTTTGTTGAGTTCTTGTTGTTTCAAGCACCTCCCAGTTCCAACAGTAATAAAAGAAGAGCCTGTTTTTCCCCACAGCTTATTTATACTGAAAGGGATGATAGCACGGTTCTTTGTCTCCCAAATGGAAAACAGATCTTGAGTACAGCTTGCTTCGTTTAAAGAGGAGCTTGGCCAAATCTCCCCTCAGATTTATTAAAGCCGGTGGAAATTCACCACTCACAGTGAAGGAAGGAATTGATCTCTAAGTTTTTAATACAGCTATTGTATTTGAAGAGTTAACATTTTTTTATTAATATCTCCAATTTTTGTATTAACCAGTGATTATGCTCCTCAGTATTTGAAATAACGTAGCTTTGGACAGAAGGAGATGGTTCTGAATTTCCCTTAACAGAAATCCATTGACAGAAATGAAGTTACACTTACCAGGGAAGAGCATGTATTAAAGAGTATTTAATGCAACATAATAGCTGCAGTTAAGATTCAGTCAACCAGGCAAAGAGCCGAGTCCCACCCAGACCCAAACATCTCCTCTAATACAGCATAAGAAAAAGACCTCATCCTTCAACTCTGTACTGGTTTTCCTGGCTGCATGTGAGCACCAGCCTGTCTTTGGTCCCCAGTTTACCAGCTTGGTGAGGCCTGGGCATTGGCACAGCACAGAGTTATTTTCATCTTCCCTCACGAGGAAAATGTGAGCAGCACTCACTGAGCAGCAAGGATTGCAGTCGATACAAAACCCTGTGCTGGCATCCTCGTGACACTCTTAACCTTCATATTCTGCAGCTTTTTATTTGGACACCTGCCAGTCATATGGAGAATGGTGAGGAAACGGGAGTTCACGCCGGATCTCTTCCTGCAGTGGTAAGTGGAGACACATCAATAACGTTGAGTGGGGTAGTCCTGTAGCACATATGGAGCAATCAAGGCACAAAACCCCCCAAATTACATAATTAGCATCATTGAGAAGGTTGGCAAAGGAGCTAGAGAGAGAGCATTGATCTTTCAGATCAGATTAGATATTAGAAAAAACTTTTTCACTGAAAGAATGGTTAGCCACTGGAATAAGCTGCCTAGGATGGTGATGGAGTAACTTTGTGGAAATGTTCAAGAGATGTCTGGCTGTGGCATTTGGGGATATGGTTTAGGGGTAGTTATGGTGGTGATGGGTTGATGGTTGGACCAGATGATCTTGAAGGTCTCTTCCAACATTGATGATTGTGTCCTTCTGTGATTCTCTTAATGGCTTTATTTGCTGGGGATTGCAGTAGTTCCCACTGCAATGTGCTCTGGTCCTTTGAGGTTATTGGGTCTGAGCTGTTACATGTTGGTAGTCTGTACCATAGTTCTCTCTTTTTAAATTTTCTCTTCTTACAGGGCAGAGAAATATGGACCTGTTGTACGAATGAATGCCTTTCACAGAGTCTCAGTATTGATCGTGAGTCCTGAAGGAGTGAAGGTACTGAAAAATGAAGTATCAAATCAATAGTAGGGGTTGGGCCACCCCTCCATAAGGAGAGAGCTGGTGCCTGATTTCAGAGCAGCACAGAGCAGCCAGTCTGTTCTTGGCTCTGGCTGGGTTAGGAGGATGAAGTGTTTTGCTCTCTGGGCTGTCCTGATTTATTTTTTCCTTGATCAGTTACTTTATTTTGTTACTTTTATTTAAACAACACATATAGCAAATATTTTCCGTGAGTGAGAAGCAGGCTCTCTGCTGAAGAGCTTAATATCTCAAATGAATGGGGCACAAGAGACCAAATTTTTTCTCTAAATCTTTGCAATTACAGCAGAGTGAGATTTCAGGTCATTGGACAAAAAGGTGCTAGAGGCACGCAAAGCAAGCTAGCAGCACAGGACCTGGGGAATCAGGGCACACCAAACAATTCATCTACTCTTCAGACTGTTGCTACAGAAGAAGAGAGTAAATGTGTGTGAGTGAACTTTTGTGTTTTGTCAGGGAAACAGATTGCACTCAGTATACACTGACCTGAGGTTTGATTTTAGGAGTTCTTGATGTCACCACAGCACCCAAAGGATCCGATGGTGTATGGTACTCTCTTCAGCCTGTTTGGTGAGAGGTAGGCAAAACCCATCTGAAGCCACTGTGATCTGAAAATAAGTGAAAGATTAATAATATCACAGGCATGACATTTTTGACTCAGACCATTTACTTTAGTGGGGGGATTAATTTCTAATTCCAGACATATGTAAGCAGCACGTACCTATTAAAAACTGTATGTCAAGCCAAATGTCTTCCCAGTCAGGGAGGAAGATATGTTGGATTTTGGTTTACCTTGATCATGTATCTTTTTTCCCACTGGGAATGTTCAGTTAATCTCAGAGCAGTCTGCTCAGGACCATCATCAAACTTCTCAGATTTTAGAGCACTGATTTTAGAGCACTCCATAAGGCATGGCAGTTTGCAACTTGCAAATTCAATTCCGAAAAATGGGAATTTTCCTTTGTTAGTCTGAAGCTTTAAAAAATATAATAATCCAGTCAATATATTAATTATTTGCATAACAGCTGCAATGGACCAGCATCTTATTGGACTCAGCAATCCACACCTACCTGGCAAAAACATCTGTGGTTCATATGTTGTCCACAGTGAGGCAATGGTTGCATACTCAACACTGCTCCCTACACATGGGAAAAATAAAAGGAAGTAGATGTGAAAGGCTTAACATTTGTGGCTACATGGGGTTCAGCTGGCTCCCTGGCATAAAACTGATCCTTTCCTTGTTTTCCTCTGTGCCAGGTTTCTAGGGAATGGCTTGGTAACTGTTTGCAACCACGAGCACTGGCGCAAGCAGCGGAAGATAATGGACCCAGCTTTCAGCCGAAGGTAAGGCAAGTATTTCTGGGGTGATCTAGCTGTTGTATTTACTGTGCTGTCGTGCCTCTCCCTGCCATCATTTGATATCTGGATGAAAAAGACCCCAGCATTCGGTGCCAAAATCACATTTAACTTAGAATGCAGCACACCATTCCCATGCCAGGTATAATTTGACCAGACTTCCCATGGGGCAGTGACACCCCTATGAACTTAGCAATGGCAGAAAGGTCCCAAGCTTGTGTATCCTGGAGCATGGTTAGGGCTGCCTTATGCTGTTGGAAAAGATAAGGCAGAGGGGTGGTCTGGTTTCCTCGTGTGCCTTGAGGCATTTGTATGTAGGGTCCAAAGATAAAGTCCATGTGCCTTGATGGGCACAGGCCACCACCCTTGGCCATGACAGATGTTAATTACATGGCAGGGCTGCTGTAAGAATAATGTAGCTCATTTTATATGTTTGCATTTCAATGTATTAAGGCAATTTGATTATAAATTTTAAAAAGCTTTACAATTTTCTATGGAAAATAACAAAGGTTATTTTGTCTGAGCAAAGATGTCCTCTCCAGAGCCCCCATTACTCATCTTTATTGATTGTTCAGCTACCTGATTGGTCTGATGGAAACTTTTAATGAAAAAGCAGAGGAGCTGATGGCGAAGCTTGAGGAAAAGGCAGATGGAAAAACAGAGTTTAGCATGCTGTCGATGATGAACCGGGTGACTCTGGACATCATTGGAAAGGTACCAGCTGTCCCTCACCTTTTTTCCTCTGCAACTGGCAGGAAGGAATGGAAATAATGCCTACCAGCAGCAGGATGGGATCAGCAGCCGGAGGCAGGGAGAAAGACCTTTACCCAGCAGTGCCAGGAGACCTGCAGGACTAAGTGTGCCACTTCCATTTGGGCTGAGCCATGGGAAGGATCTGCATAGTCTAGGTGTGGCCAGCAGGATGGGGACCCTTTGCAAAAGTCCTTTCAGCCTCCTATCTCCCACCCCTCCATGCCAAAAGGGACACACCAGGGCTCTTTCATGGGTGGAGGTAGTATTGTTGCCATTGCATTTCAACATGAAGAAGTCTGCCTTACACTGCTCTTTCCCTTTCTATGCAAACCAGTTTGGGATGAATGGAGAGTAGTAGTAAATTATTAATCCACCCAAATAAGGAGAAAACATAATGTTGATATTGCCTTCCCCTCGCAGCCTCCTGCAAGGTAGGATCCAGCTTGAGATATTTTTAGGGGAAAAGGTGGTGGTGTGAGGCTCTCCTGCTCTTTCACCCCTGCCCCAGCAAGTTGCCTTTTTTCTCTCCTGCTTCTCAGGTAGCCTTTGGCTTGGAATTAAATGCTCTGAGTGATGACCAGACACCTTTACCAAACGCTGTGACTAAGATCATGGAGGGACTGAACAAGGCACGCGACCCCTTCGTAAGGGTCTGTACTCTCCTCACTCCAGTCCTCTCTCCTCACATTCAGCTGCTCCTGCTTGAGTTCATGGACCTGTGCAAGGTCCATATATGTTGGGGAAACAGTCATCTGTAGATTTTTCCCCATGGTGTGCATCAAGATAAAATTCATTAATGCTTTAAAACACTTGCAAAATTTACATTAATATTTAGTGCTTCTTCTTTTTTTTCTCCTTTGTTCCCCCCTGCATGTGTCTCCTTCTGATATGGTTTTGTGCTCTCATACCCATTAAAAACTGAGAATTTTGCCATTTGTCCAAGAAGGATGGCAGCCTTCAGTCAGGGTAGAAGAAATTTGAGCATTCTTGCAATGAAAAAATTACATTTTCAACCCTAATTCATCTACTAGGAATTGATGGATGTGATATGAAATATTTAAGCAAAGAATTATTCCAGTATCTCATGAAAGCTCCTGATTTCCTTTTTGAGACCAGGGGTGAGATTCTACATTGCATGCTGCAGTTTCTTTCCATGGAGAGGTGAGGAATTTTGCTCACAATGCCCAAAATACCAGCTCTGACAAGACATGACACCAGCATGCACAGATTGAGATATTTCTTATTTCAGCCCAAACCCTCCATCCTGCAGGCATTCAGTTTGTGGCATGGAGAGCAAATGTTTTTGCAACAAGTGTCACTTAGCAGGAAAACAAGGTGCTCCCTTGTAAAATGACACTGACGTTATTTTTTACCAGCAAAAGGAATAAAATGACACAAGAAATTCTGTATTCAGTTCATGCCAGGGAAGCAGAAGCTGGTAAAGGAGGCCAGGGAGAGTGTGAGGCTGCTGAGACGTGTGGGGAAGGAGTGCATTGACCGCAGGAGGGAAGCCATCCAGAACGGGAAAGAAGCCTCAATGGATATTCTTACACAGATACTGAAAGGAGATGGTAAGAGACACCTTGCTGTTTGAGTGAATTTCTCTGGGGTATGTTTTGCTGTGAAATTCAGGGAGGATGGTTTTGGGGATCTGAATCTGGATCTTCCTTTGAGGTTGTTTTCACACTGAAGATAGTGAGAGTTGCTTTAAAAAATCCCCTGTTTCTGTGCGTTGGATCAAATATAGGTCACAAGTCACCACTGAAATGCTCACTCAGCAGCCTCTCTTGATGCCACCTCAGCCAATATGTGCCAAACAGGGCAGAGCATTCTGGCTGGTCCAGCTGAGGCATGGGGGCATTTTCTAATTCCATTTGTTTTTCTATCTTGACAGCTCTGGAGGAAACTAGAGACGATGAAAACATTCTGGATAATTTTATCACTTTCTTTGTTGCAGGTTGGTAGCTATTTTAATGCTTGGATATGTCATGTGGGAAGCTGTACTCATTCTTGAGCTGTCTACAGGATCATGATTAACATCCTAGTTAATCATAATTAACATCATGATTAACATCACCACTCCATGTGATGGTGCTGCAACCAGGAGTCTCTTGGTTGGAAGACAGCAGTATTACACTGGCATAGGACCAGCTGGGTGAGGTCTGAAGAGAACTCTTAATTTTCTCTTAGGCAAATTATATATTGTCCTTTTTCAGTGATATCAGCACAGCAAATAATGCCAGGCTGGTGTTTTCCAGCCACTAGCTTCCCACTCAGTTTTCCAGCCTCTGTCTTTTCCCTGCTCACTGGGGTGCAAGGCTGTTCCTTATGGGGTTCTGGCCCTTCCACCCAGATCCTACTGAACCTCACCAAAAATACCTTCTACATATTCAGTGTGTCTTTGCATCACCTCACCTCATTTAATCACGTGATTAAATGCCATTCTTGCCTAGGGAGGAGAAGGCACTGTCAAGCCAATAAGAAAATGCATGGGCTGAGTAATTGTGTGAGATAAACATTTTGCAGATCAAGAGGATTTAGGTTCATTAGAAGGTGAGGTCAAAATGCTGTTCTTTGGCAAGAAAGAAGTTATTGCAGCAGACATCTTTGCAGAAGTCTGTTTTCTGCAATGCTTTAAAATAGTACATGTGCCTATCCATGAAAAAAAGGGAAAAATTTCCATGTTACAGAGTTACAAAGTGGGTAAGGTTGGAAGAGTCTTGTGGTCCAACCTCCCTGCTCAAGCAGGGTCATCCTAACATGTAAAGCAGACCTTTCAAAGAAAGATGGTAAGAAGATCTGTTTTCCCTCAAAACCAGTAAATCCTTCCATTCTGGCAGAACTGTGTGCTCCATAATATGACAAGGCTAATACTGGAACTCACTGGCCCTCCTGCTGGGAAGCTCATGACCAGTAGGTGCTGCATGCAACCACTGCAGCATGGGCAAGATGGATCATATCTTTACCAGCTATGTCCTTTTCTTGTCATTGTTGAAAGCTCTTTTTGTAGACTTTACCTCCCTTTTATTATTTCCTTTAATTCCTAGCATACTTGAAATAAAACATTCAGGGTTTGGTGTTTAAAGTTTTGTATTCACAATCACCCCAGCAGACCATCTTTGTGTCGTGTTATTATTTCATACTAACTTTTAAACTGGTTTTTGTTATCATCAGGTCATGAAACCAGTGCCAATGAGATGACATTTACAGTAATGGCATTGGGTCAGCATCCTGAAATACTGGAAAGGTATGTGTGCTCCAATCTGCAGACCCAGCTGGATGGTAATTTCAAGGTGAATTTAATTGTAGGGATTATCAAAAAGATAGGATCAGTTCCCAATAAATTCTAACCTCCCTTCCAAAATAAACAGCTCCATAGTACCAATATATTCGATATGTATAAAAAGAAAAACCTTAAGATGGATTATTTCAGCTTCACCTCGGTGAATATTTTCAAAGCCTTTATACATACTGGGCCCAAGTACCACCTGATTCAGCTGCTCTGTACTCACATTGCCTCATGCTGATATGAGGTACAAGTTCAGGAAGCCTGGATGGGATTTGGCAGGCATTTTGCCTGAGGAGGATGGGTGTTTAACTCCAGCTCAGTGTCTGGAAAGTAAAATAATGTAATTTGTCAACGTGCAAGCAACAGGCATCTGCAGCTAACAAGTTTTAACTGAACTGCAGGGCTCAGGCTGAAGTGGATGAGGTTCTTGGTGCCAAGAGAGATGTTGACTATGAGGACCTTGGCAAACTCACCTACTTATCACAGGTATTGTAGGAGTGAGGTAAGATACCAGGCAGAGCAGCACCTCTTGGTAGCACCTCTGACATGTCATGGAGGAGCCCCACACTTTTTGAATTTTTAAAAACATTGCCAATATTTTATCCTGATAGTGTTTGTTCCCAGAGAGTCAGCAAGCAGGTAGCCCTAGACATTTGCAACAGCCCAGCCTTATTGGGAAACATGCTCCTCAAATTTACAGATTCCTTCACTGCTTCCCTTAATTATTACCAGTCTGGGAGCTAGAGTAGAGTTGCATAATCCCTGCCTGTTTAAGGTGAAACAATAGCTGTAATTTTAAGAAAGGTGTGCAGCTTTGAGCCCAACCTGTGTGTGAATCCCACACACTTTCCTAATTCACAGCTCTGTTTGTGTTTGATTATTTTTAAAGCATTTCCAACTATGATCTCACCATATGCAATAAAATGGGATTTGAGGATAGCCAAAAATAATGGCTGAGTTTTCTAATGTAAATTTTTCATTATTCAGTCTTGAAACCCTCTTCAGGCACTCAAGGGTGGTGGGGAAAAGAGTCTGGTCCTAAAGGAGGTCTTGTGTATAGAAATGCTGGTTGGTAATGAACTGCAAAGCCAGGGCTGGCTATTAGCCAGTGTTTGTGTTGCATTTCCTTCTTTACAAGATGGGGGACACCAGTAGCCCTCAGGAGAGGCTGAATCACAGTCCTGGCAGCTGTTCTGCATAAATTGCTCTGTGATTTTAGTAGTCTGCCATGATCCTTTTTGTTTTAAACTGCCCTGCTGAGGTGAGCAACAGTGCTTTACCATTTGGCATATCCCCTCCCACAAATTACTGTGCTTTGATAGCAGATAGATTTCATAGGTCTGTTTCTCATAAGGAAAAGGCAACTCTCTGTGATTACAGAAATCAGCAGGCTCCCTTAGGCTTCTCCAAACACCATCACAATTATACCACTCCAATTAGGATGAGGTATCTAAGCCTTTCAGTTTTAAGACCAATCACACGAGAGCTTCTCAAAGCAGACCATTTATTTAACAGTGCAAGCTTGGATCTGTACAACCAAAATCAGTCAGCCTTGGTCAGAGCCAGTCCATCACTGGAGTATCAGAGACTATGGGACTCCTCTCCTGTTGTTCAGGCAGTTCTGAATCCTTTTTGTCCAGGTTTCTTTTTCATTAGTCCACTCGTGCATGCACACTGCTAATTGCATTTTCAGTGCGATGCACTGTTAATTAGGTTTCACTTTGATGAAATAAGCCATTCTTACAGCTCACTGACACCAAAAGAAATGGTCTGGTTCCATTTTTTTCTCAATGTTCCCTATTCATTTTCCTTTGCCAGGTTGTTTTTTTTGTCATTTTGGGGCTCTGACCTGGCTCAGCTTCTCAGGCAGCAGAAGCAGGACAAAGGCAGGAGCTGAGAGTGGGAAGGAGGTGGGAGCAATCACCCACCCTCAGGGCAGCCAGTGCCCAGAACAGCTCATCAGGACACTTCACTCTTGGATATTCCCTTTGAGTTTGCTTCCTGATACTTTTTCGCTTAGTTGTTGATCTGAATTGAGGTGTTAGGTCTGTTCCAGGATCTCTTCTGGGTTTTGTATTTCTCTGTCTGTGTTTTACCAGCTGTAAGAAAGAGCTAGGCCTGAAGGAGCTGACTTAGCCTTATATTTTGCCCGCAGGAGTCCAAGGCAGATAGACCAGCATCCATTTCAAAAGTCCAAATCTCCCATTTAGCTAAAGTGAGAGGCCACATAGGGAGGTAGTTAATTTTATTTCTGCTTCCTAGAGTGCATGAACTAAGTGACCTGTTGTGCTTTTGGCTGAGCCAGGTTTTGAAGGAGTCGCTGCGGCTGTACCCGCCCGTCTCGGGGACGCTCCGCAGGCTGCAGAAGGAGCACCTCATCAATGGCATCAGAATCCCTGCAAACACCACGGTCTTTGTGAGTCCCATCCACCATCAGCAGCTTTCAGCTGCCCCAGTTAATCCAAATGTGATGGACCTCCAAATGGAGGAGAGGGTCAAAATCCTCCCTGGGCATATTTGTACTGGCTGCTCGAAAATTTTGACCAAAACTGGGGTGTGAATTAAGACTCTCAGCTGGGGACTGGGGAGTGGAAGGCATTTGTGGTTTTATACCTCTGACAGCAAAAGGGCATTTTCAGTGTGTTGCTCCTGACTAACAAAAGAAACTCTTTCTTGCCAGCTCAACACTTATGTAATGGGAAGGATGGAAAAGTTTTTCAAGGACCCACTTACCTTTGATCCAGATCGATTCAGCCAAGATGCACCTAAGTGAGCTTCTTTTTACTCCCATGTTATTAAATATGTATTAAGAAACCATTACATGAAGAGATTTCAAGGGAAGGAAAAGTAGAATAAAAGTATTTTTCCATTCCAGTATGAGTAATGCTAAATCATCCAAATGTAAGTAAAGAGCAGTAATGCACAGCTTTTGTTCAAAAATTCTTTAGACCACATTACCTTACAAAAAAACCCCAATATTACTGTTATTAAATGTTTATGTTGAGGCCAAAGCTTTGGGCCCACATCAGGTTGAGTATGTACCTTAGTACAATACAAGCATTTACTGCATGACAGCCCTGGTCCCAGGAGATGTCTCCATATTAGAAGGGGGAGAAGGGGCTGAGGGAGAGAAGATGCTGTTCAGCCACGTGGGCAGGCAGCCTAAATCTAGTCAGTGGTCAGGAGTGCAATGGAAGGGACCAGTGACTGAACAGATGCAGAGATCAGCACCAACTACCTCATGAGTCAGGAGTTTTCCTTCAGCCTAGAGTTAGTCTGGTCTCCTGAACCAAACACCCCCTCACTCACATGGCTCAGAGCTGCCCAAAGGAGCAATAATTTGGGTGCATTGTGACATCCTCCTGACAGGCTGGAGAGCATTCAGAGTGTGCTTGACATTCAGCTTTGAAATGAGGCTGGCCTGCATCAAAGCAGCTCTGGCAGCTGAGCCATCCAGCAAGCAGAGATGACAAGGAAACGTGCTGCAGAGCTGTATGGCTGCTCTGAAGCAGGAAAAGGGTTGATTTGGAGACTGCTTTAACAAGTCAGATAGGCAGGGGGATATTTAGACCATTTCCTTGTTGCTATGATGAAATACTTGCTTGTTTCTTTACCACCAAGCCGTCAGAGTGACAATTGTGAACATTCTTCTTTGCAGGCCATATTACTGCTATTTTCCATTCTCTCTGGGACCCCGATCCTGCATCGGGCAGGTGTTTGCACAGGTGAGTAGAGGCCTGGAACAACACTCTGTTAGCAAGCCCTGGGCCAGCTCAGGGTGTGCTGGTGGTGGGCAGCAGAGGCCACACTGATGCCCTGTGCACTGACCCTCTTCTCCTCAGAGGGATTATCTCCCCCCAGTGCCCACGATGGGCATGTCTCTCCAATGCCATCACATCAGCAGACACCCATGAGCAGCCAAGGTGTCTGCAGGGAGGAGCAGCAGGCTGCACTCCCTCCAAACTGCCCTGAGTCAGCCTGCTCGAATCCAAACCCCTTAGTGGCAATCACAGTCAGCATCCCTTTGCCAGCCAAAGTAAGCAGGCAGGGGATGGGCAGGGGGTCTTGGGCATCATCCCATGGCTGCCACTGACAGAATCAAGGCAGGGAAAACATCAGCTGGAGAAGGACACCAGCCAGAACCGGCACAGAGAAGGTGAGGAGGGGGCTACATGGAGAAAAGGAACAACTTAATGTGTGTGAGCATGGCAGAGAGCATTTCAGGACAGCCAGAGGCCAGTGCTTTGGGTCTGTGCTGTGAGCTCATCTAAGAACCAGCGCTCAGAGTGCTTTAGTTTTATAGTCTGACTTCCAAAATGGTTTTAACACGTAAACATGAGGACTTAGTGCCTGTCAGTTGTCTTCAAATCCAGGAAGTCCCAGGTTTCCTGCCCATACTCTGCATTAACAGAGTAATATTTAACTTTTAAATCTCTGTATTGACAAAGCAGTATAAGAGAGTAGACTGATTTTAAGCAGCTGCAGCAGTCCAAGCTGTATCTGCTGTCACTGACAATGAGTTTGCTTTTCTTCTTAACAGATGGAGGTAAAAGTGGTGATGGCAAAGCTGCTGCAGAGGTTTGAATTCCAGCTGGTGCCAGGACAGAGTTTTAAACTCTTGGAGGCTGGAACCTTAAAGCCACTAGATGGAGTAATGTGTAAATTAAAGCCAAGGAGCTCTGCAAGAGGCTGCTAGGCATGACTGCTCAGGGAGGGGAGCCTGACATGCTACTGGTAGTGTTTCTTCTGATTTTGACACTAATCAAAGGTTAGATTTTTGCAGACCTCTTTAGAGGATTATTAGACTGAAATTATTTCTAACCTTCCTCATAATTTACTGAAGAAAACCTTAGGAGAGTCACTCAACGCAGCATCTTCAATCTGGAAGTGTACCTGGAATTGCCAAGCTTGTTCTTTTCTTGGGGGACTTGTTTGATTCTGACCAGACTTGGAAAAGAACATCCTTTCACTGGAATATCCCTGGAGCACCACACAATCCCACACTCCAATCCCAGTTCATGGTTTCCACTAAGTTTATATACAACATAACATGGTCTAAGTAAGCCCTTGTTTGGGGAGTTTCCTACTTACACAATGAAATCAGAAAAGAGTAGAGCACAGATTTGGGCTTAATTTAGGAAGAGATGTTTGGAGATAGTCTCTTGGTCAAAGCAAAGAACATTTGATATGAACAATCTGAAAAAAACCCCAAAAAATCAGAGTCTGAGGCCACTACTTTCTCCTGTTGCTAATGCCTGATTTTTATTTGGTCTCTTCTCCTTTTCCTCTGATACTATGCAAAGCATAGATTCCCAGTCCCCACTGTAGAAAGGGACTCTGCTGCTTCCTCCTACCCCTCCACACAGCCTGTGCTCATTCTTCTGAAACACTGTTCTTTGGTGGGGAAAGTCTTGCTGTATTTATTTTAACCTGGATCATTTTCCCCATCTTGTTTGCCACAAAGCTACAGTAACACTTTGACCAGATGCTCGGGTAGGGTTGGAAATAAGTGCCTAAATGCTGCTTAAAATGGTGTTTCCACTGAAGAAATGTGTCTGCAATTTGAGCCAGAGACAGGAGAAGGAAGGTCCTGCACCCTCTTCTTCTGCAGATGTGCCCAAATTGCTCACTGCATGTAGGCTCTGCTAGGGAAAAAAATAATTCCATTTTAAAATGCTACCTTCCAGAAATAGGTGGATACCTAATAGGAGTTTGGGACTCCTCTAACACGAAATACAGAGAATTAAAGACATTTGATGCTGCCACTTTTTTTTCTTGTCTTTCTGAATTGAAAGGTCAGGAACACAGTCTGTGCACTGTCAGGTTCCTGTGGTGGTTTCCATACCAGGAGAGTAACATCCCAGAGCTTTCCCTGCTCCTGCTGTGCACTGTCTCTTTCAGTGCAGCAGTGGGATAGCAGGCCCAGAAGGTTGATGCTGCTTTTGAAAATACAGCAAACACAGTGTCATGTAATATATATAGTATATACTGTAATATGACCTGCACCTGAGGTACCAATACCTGTATTGCAAGGGAGGATTTAGTCCCAGCTATCAGTAGACCAGCTCTTCAAGACCTTGTGCTGGAAATGTGATTATAGACATTAATAAAATCTCATTGGGAAGACTGAGGACTCCTCAGCTGGATGTGCATTCCCAGGAGCTGATGCAGTAGGGAGCAGGGTGTTCCATGCCCGTCAGGCTGGATGTGCTGAATCCTGAGAAGCTGTCAAAGGCAGGGCAGTGTCTCGGTGCTGTGGGGAGCTGGGGGGGAAGCTGTGACAGGAGTGGCATGTGCTGTGAACAGCACACAGACAGCTTGACACACACTGGCAAATTGTGCTGTGGAAATGGGAAATGCCACCACACCAGGGCTCTGCTCAGTGCTACCACTGAATGAGTTGAGATTCATTAGTTACACAAACACTGCCTTCTGCCACCTCTGCAGTGGGGTCAGGCACCTCCAAGGAGGGCTCAAGGGGGGTGTTAGCATGTTAAAATCCTGCAGTGAGTGCTGTCAGCCCTCGTGTGCCCAAGACTAGACCTTCCTGACTGCTGTGTGCTTACCCTCCTCAAAGGGTACTCTTCCTGCTCTCTCTGCAAGCCCAAATGCCATCCAGCTCTTCAGTGTGACCACTGGCACACCTTCTCCTTTTCCTGCATCCAGAGGTGTCTCCTGTCAGGCTGGTGGCCTCCCAGCAGATGGCAAGCACTCCCTGCTGATGCACCCAACAGCAGCAGTGCTCCTCAGCCTTCACAGCTCCTCTCTTCAGTCAGGCTGCCCTCGTACCACTGGAGGAGATGGTGGCCTGTGGGGCCACACAAATGCCCTGCAGTGTTCTCATGGTTTCATCCTGCACCTCCAGCCAGGAGGTGATCCCTTGTCTGACACAAAAAATAAACAGGTTCAGGAAAGCTGCTTCCTGGTGCCCTGGATGCCAACTGAGTGCTGGCATCAGCTTTGCCAAGCCCTGCTGAGAAACCTCGGACCAGAAGTGCCTAGGGAGACACAGCTGTGCCTGCCATGGGCTATAAAAACACCTGGGAGCTGCAGCTGTGTTGGACACCACAGAAAAGGACATATTTTCTTCATGCTGGGGAAGAGAAACATTATTTCAGTTCTAGGGCAATCATTATTGCACCAAGCCCTCGGCCAGGGTTCCTGGCTGGTGAGGCAAAAAAGCAGAGCCAGGTCTGTCTCCCTGGTTCACTTGCTTGTAGGAAGGTACCATATCTGTAGCTAACTCTCTTCTTATCCTTTTCCTGGCTCTTGGGCAATACAAAGAGAAATCTGGAAATGGCTGGTGAGGGTGATTTTTTTCCTGGGTGCCACACATAGGCCAGTGTTGTGTGCCTTGAGGTTGGATGCAAGAAGGTTTCTCAGCTGACGTGGAAGTGCAAGGCCAGGCTGCTCAGCATGGCTCCTGTCCCTGCACCCTGCAGGTAAGTGCCAGCCCTCCAGCAGCTCCTCTGGCCTTCACCCTGCCCCAGATGTGCACACTTGCAGCTGGACAGGAACTGTCTGGAGACAGCCAGAAGCTCAGCTGGCAGGAGGGTCAAGGTAACTGCTGCCCTCAAAGGCAAGGGCACCAGTGATGACATGTATTCCCAGGAGTCTTTATTAGAGCTGTCTAAGTCTTCCTCCTGTTCTGAAGTGGCTGCTGCAGGTTTCTTTGATCCCTCTCCCAGACCTATAAACTCCTGGCCTCCCTCCTCTGGACTGATGCCCAGGACTTTCATGTATGTGCTCAGAGTGAAAACTTTCCCCCCAGGATTTCTCCCCAGGTTTTTTTATGCTAACCCAAGAGCTTGATCTTATCCCTTCTAGATCAGTGTCATAGACAAGAAATAGGGAAATGCTGCTGCCCAGATCCCTTGGGATAGGAGGGAACCAGCTAGGGAAATTGCACCCAGAGGTGTCTGTCTTTCAGAAGGCAAACACTTTCATGTTGGGATGGCATGGTGGCATGGGAAAATGGGATGTTTTCCCACCCCAGTTAGTCTGGAGGACAGGAGACTCCCGATTTTTCATCTACACTTCATGTACAGACTCATACATTTTGAGAAAGGAGCCCAGCTAGCATTAATGCCAGGACAATTTTTCGTGAGAGAAATCTCATTCCAGCCCTTGCAGGAAGCTGGGAGAAGCTAAGAAGCATGGGATTCAATCACACCCATTGAAATTCTAGCATAGCCTGATATTTTCTGAACAGTGGACAGCCCTCTGCTCCATCCATAGCCTATGAAGGAATGAATGCAGAGAAGAAAGTGTGACACACTGGTGGGCCTAGTGCAAGCACACATTTTAACCTTATGTGCATTTGCACTTGGAGGAGTTGTGTGATGAGGGCTGTAACAGGAGCCCTTCCCTGGATCTAAGCAGCCTCTGCTGCTGAGACCACACCATCACAAAGCAGATATATATAACACATACCCATCTGCTCCACACAGTGCTCACATGCTACCAAAGGCAGTAAAGTCAGGCTGAACCCTCCAAGGAACCAAAAGACACCCTAATGACCACACACTCCACTGCTACATCCTTGCTGCAGCACTTTGCTGTGTTTCCCATTTCGGGTGTCAGCTGTGTCAAGCAAGGCCACCTCTTGTGCCATAGTCTGCAAAAAGTCTTGCACAGCAGAGCCATGATCTTGGCAGGAATCCTTAAGTGCTACTGTAAAGCAAGTAAATAATCATTCATTGTTATTTTTATGTATCTGTGAGTCTTCTCTAATAGGTCTTGATACTATTACAAGACTGAGGATATGCTGAAATTAGATAATAGTACACACAGCTGGCATCTATTCCCTTGGAAACACAGGTAAAAGTGCATTTAATACCTCTCCAGTGACAATGAATATTCATTAATATGACACAGATGTACATTTGATTTGAAAATAATAACAGTAATTAAAGAGCTATTAAGGTTAAAAAGCAACAAAGGAAATTCAGCTACGGAAAGAGCTGTTCTGGGATCAGCTTCTAACCTGTCTGTGCATTGGTAAGCGCAGGCAGCCTGAGATTTTCCACTTGATTATTTGACATGTAGGCAGAACGTTGGTTTTGCCTTCGCTTCCCAAACTCTGCCATCTGGAAATGACCTGAATTCAGAGTTCATTTTTCCCACTCTCTTACCGAGCAACTGTGCTCTGCTGAGGCACTTTACTCTGTCTCATTGGCTGCTCCAGTGCCATTGAACAAACAAGGAGTGAAAGGGAAACTTTCTGCAGGCTTTTGGGAAGGAAGTGATCATTTATATACATTATTTTTATTAAAACAGCCTTGATGATCGCCAGTCATGATAGCTGACTTGCTGTAATCTCTGAAAACCTCAATCCCACTGGCTGTGACATTAAAGTTGAATTTCTTAGGGATGTTTCACAAAGGTTCCTTTGCAAGGGTGACTTGTGCAGTCACGAGCAGAGCACTTACAGACTGCATAAGGAGTGAGGCAGGAGAGAGGTGTTGGCACTGCTGTGCATGGAGGGGGGAAGATGGAGCAGATGTGTCCAAGGGAAGTACAGCACTGCAGGAATGAGTGGTCCCACTGCTTGATCACAGCCAGGGCAAACCCTGTGCAGTCTCCCTCGCTGTGTGCCAGAAGCTGCAGGCTCTCACCAGGGCCGTGTCACTAGGGACAGGGCAGTGGCATCCTCCAAACCCAACCGTGCCAGGCATCACCTGCTCCCCTTCTGGGCAGGGTCTAGTGGCTAATTATGCCACTGGAAACATTAGGGCAGAAAATGAGGAAGACCAGGTGGAGAGGCGGATCGTTATTTTAATTTCTAATCCAGTAGCATAAACATACATTTAAAAAGTGAATCAACCCATAAACATAAATTTAAAAAGTGAATCAACCCATTTGGCTGGTGTTTCAGGCTGCTCAGTGAGGAGAGTTAACTGCATATTGCCTAAATTAGAAGCAGACAAACAGCATCTGCTTTTGCCCTAAGCTAACCTGACTGACTTTCTGCACAGGAGAGGCCGGTGCAGACACGCGTGTAGAACCGGTGTCAGAGGCGCGGCAGGCACCTGTCCTGCTGCTCGCACCCGCGGCGGACACGCTTTCCTCTCCCGCGCAGGCACACGTGTGTCACAGGCGGCAGCTCTGAGCCGTGTCACCACCCCGACCGATCTGATCGCCCTACAAACAAACGATTAATGTCTGTTTTCTGCCTGCATTGGCTGGTTTTGCTGGAGGAAGGGTTTGATTGGATTTTTTTTTTTTTTTTTTAACCCGGAAAAAATTCCAATTCCATGCTTAGGCAGTGTAATGCTGATTCAACCTAACAGGGTTCATCCTTCTAACAAGAGAACTGCCAGTCTCTGCTCTTCTTGAAAGCTAACCTGAGAGTTTTAAGCGGCAGGGAAACGTGATATCCCAGTTCTCACTGATTTTAATCCGTCGTACACCCTTCGGCTGTACTCTGCCGTACCCTCTTGCAGGGCTGAGGAAATTCACGCCGGTGAAATCCGCGTGTTCCGCTACGAGCAGCGGCCGTTGCAGGGTGGGCGGGCGCCTGCGGGGATGTGCCGCTCGCACCCTGGGCCACCTCCTCCAGAGCCGCTGGGGCTGCGCCGCCGCCGCCTCCCCTGCCTGGGCGGTCCGT
>VZTR01019750.1:140031-168513 GCA_013400775.1 Chaetops frenatus | reverse complement strand
CGGGGCCCCCGCCGGCTGCCGCCGCCTGGCCGCCTACAAGCTGCTCAAGGAGGTGACGCTGCTGCGGCGCCTGCAGCACCCCGGCATCGTTAAGGTACGGGGGGCGCGCCGGGGCGGGGGGATGCGAGAGGCGCTGCCTCGGTTGGGCGGGATGGGGGAGTTGTTACCGGGGCTGAGGCGGTCCGCCCGTGGTGGCCGCGCTGTCCCCGGGCGGCCGCGATCAGCTGGCGCTGGCAGCGACATCGCCCCGACCGAGGCTTCTGCTCTCCCGCAGCTGCACGGCCAATGCTATGACAACAGCGGAGATGCTGAGCTACGGGTCACAGCCATGCTGGAGCTGGGATCCCCGCTGGAGATGATTCAGCTCCTGCAGACCCCCTGGGAGGAAAGATTTAAAGTAAGAAAACAAAGCAAAGGAGTTTTATCAGTCGCTTTTAGACCACAAACTGGGTAAACCGGCGGAGAGCCGGTGGTGACCGCTGGGGCAAACGGGATTCTCCTGCCGACACTCTCTTTGATCCCGCAAATTGACTGTAAATCGTTTCCTTTTCATTCCTTTAGAATCACATTAACACAGCCCTAGCTCGGTGTCTCACGGTTGGTTTTCTTCTCCATAGAGCGGTGTTAAAAGAACTTCACCTGGGAGGAGATTGACACAAAATTGCACTTGGTGCTGGGGCGGTGGTTAATACCTTCTATTACCAAATAACGTTAGTTTTGCCTCTGTGTTGCCTATATATATATGT
Source organism: Chaetops frenatus (assembly GCA_013400775.1). Lineage (NCBI taxonomy): Eukaryota > Metazoa > Chordata > Aves > Passeriformes > Picathartidae > Chaetops > Chaetops frenatus. Next base: position 167,767 of record VZTR01019750.1, on the reverse strand, counting down.
ATATATACATATATGCAGAAGGGCTTTGGTCAGGAGGCCCCTCAGCAACCCGAGTCTGAGCTGGGAAAGCCACCTCACCATGCTCTGTGGTTTGCTGTGTGTTACCTGTTCTAGGCAACAAGCTGAGCAAGCTGACCCTCACCACGTGTTTGTGTGGTGTTTCTGACCTTGGCCCTTTAGGAATTACTGTAGTAAAACCACGGCTACACTGCTTTCCTCCTGCTGTAGGTGCTAGGATTGCAGCACTGCTAGTGAGATCTGCCTTGTCTCCTAAGCATCCTGCAGAGGGACTCACATGCTCCCCAGGAATAGAAATGACTTGTGACATGGCACTTACTTTGGTTATAACTTGTTTTACCGTTTGCCTCAAGGACTCATTTGGGGGTTCAGTGCTATTGGTTTGGGTGCCAGGAGGAAAGAAGTATCATGCAGTAGCAAGGGTATCTTAGTGTCAGCAAGCAATGCTTTGGGCAAAATAAAAGCACAACAAAAGTCCTAAAATAAAATCCCTGTCTGCATGTGGTCCTTAATGTTGAAGGGGAGCCTTGCCATTGGAGCCAGAGGGGGAATGTGGCAACTGTGCTCGCTCAGCTGTGGGACACAAAGCTGGGATTCTTATGACTGCTTCACTAAACAAGTTAAAATAGCATCAGAAGTCCCACAGTAATTTCTCTTGGCTTGTGGAGTTTTGCTTTCTTCAACTCCATACTGACTTGTACACAGCTTTGCTAGCACCTCGTCTAAAATGTGCCAAAGTCTCCTGTAGAGCTAGAAACCCATGATGCTGAATTAGCTGGTGGTAAAGTTTGGTATTGTGGCTGTAGAGATCTTAATAATCTCTTGACTGCAGAAGACACCAATCCAGGATTTATACTGGCACTGTCTAATCCTGTTTCCTAATTAGGGTGTCTAAACATGCGGGATTCTCCTGTGATGAGCCACATCAGATACCAGGGGTTGTGCCAGCTGTTCCAAAAGGGAAAAAACCCTCGCGCCTGCAGAGATCGCTATCGGCAGTGGCGAGGGGTGACGTGGGGCTGCCTGGCACACCTCGCTGAGGATACACTTTGCCTGATGCCAGAGCTCCTGATACTGAATGAAAACTGCTGCAAAAAGCTACTTGAGCAAAGTGCTGGTGGGGCATAAATGCACTCCTCTAGCTCTGGTTCGTTTAAAAATGATTTACTGAGCTTTCTGCTGGGTCAGGTGTTGTCTGGCCTTTCTGTGCTGCCGGGAAGTTTTCATAAAGGCAAAAAAAGATGGCAGTAAGTACACTGCAAGCCTTGACTAATTCTTCAGAAGCATGATTGTGTGCCCAAATTCATACTGCTGAGTGATGCAGCAAGGCATGAATCTGGTATTAATGACCATGGAGCCTCAGTCTGTATTGAGCAGCATGGGGGAAGGGAGGGGAATCTATTAATTTTATGCCAGAGTGGGAAAAACCCTTCTGATTTCAGCTAGCAAATCAATGTAGCTCCTGAAATATGAAGACTGCTATTGTTTTCCTCACAGCTTTCTCCTCTAGTTCTTCTAACTGCAAATGTCTCTTTTTGTGTACACACATTTTTAAAAAATGTTGCTAAACTACTTACCAGTAAAATCCTGTGGCAATGTTGATAATAAATTTTGTATCATACATATAATTACCTTTTAAGTTCTGTATGCTTTTTTTCTCTCTTTTAATTTAATTGAATGCCCTCCTCTTTGTTCTACTTCCAATTTAATAGCTGTTTTTCATCTGTTTTTTTTCCATGCATATTCATCTTCTCTTTCTCAGATTTGCCTGAGTCTTGTGAAACTGCTGTTTTACTTGGCACATTCCCCCCTGGGTTCAATAGTCCTCTTGGACTTCCAGCCAAGGCAGTTTGTTATGGTGGATGGAAACCTAAAAGTGACAGACATGGATGATGCCAGCACCGAGGAGCTGTCTTGCAAGGAAGACAGTGACTGCACACTCGACTTCCCTACCAAAAGTTTCCCTCTCCAATGCTCCGTGGCTGGGAGATGCGAAGGAATAAACGAGAAGAAGAATCTGTTCAATGCCTATCGGTATGTCCAGCTGCTCGGGGGGATGTCTGGGGTGGCTGAGCTCGAGCCCTGCCACGTGGCCTCCAGCACCTTGTGCTTCTTCCATGCCGTGATTCCCCTCAACTCTGTCAAAGGGTGGTTAAGGATCGCTTTGAAGCAAGTTATCTTCCCTTATAAGGCAGGAAAATAGTGTAGCTGTTGTCTGGTGAGGATGAAGGCACCTTTCTCCTGCTGCTCCCTCTCCCCAACGCCCTCTAGAAACTTGCCCCAGAGCTTGCACCTGTGAATTTGCTGTTTGCCAAACAAAGCCCTGGTGCCTGACATCCCTGGGCTGTGCTTGCTGAGAGCATGGGCAGTGCAGGCTACCTGCAAAGGCCCACCAGCTTGGATTCCCCATTGTTGGGAACAGGCTGGCCAGCTCTTTGCCCCAGTTCCAAATCTTACAGGCTCGTATGGAAGAGCAGTGGAGAGGGTAACAGGCAAGGGGCTGAGGCTGCTGCAGCACTCCATGTAGGCCATCAGCTGAAAATGACTTTTGCTCACCACTGATGCTTGGCAGGTCAAGTCCTGGAAGGCAGCCTTGGCAGCTGGATATTTACACACAAGGACTTAGTAAGGGAGCCTGGATTTCCAGGATTCGGTGCTAAAGGGCAAATTGCTGCATAGATTATTGCAGCCTTACAGTCCCACTTGTCTCTTGTGCATTTGTTCCCTAGAACAGGAATTTCATGCAAGGGGCAGAAAATGAGTCATCCTGACTTTCCAAGGGCAATAAGAAGGTCAAACCTTTTCAGGGGAAGAGAAAGATCTTGCATGAGTCTTCTTTTATACAGGTCTTTTTTTNTTTTGTTTTGTTTTTTTTTGGTGGAAAGTTCATTGCTTAGAATACAGAAGTGGCCCAGGGGAATGAGGGGAAGCTTTATTGCATGAACCTTTGCAAGGTAGATTTCATGCAGCAAGGTGCAGGCTTTCAGCCCAACTCACAGGAACCATCTGAGGCACCAAGATGTGCTCAAACACAACTTTATAACCAAAGCAGACTTACTAGTTGCATATGAATAATCAAGTCACGGGAAAATGCAGACAACTTAATCACCAGGGAAATGAAGGCACTGTATTCTAATCAGCCTGTGGGATTTTTTACAGGTATTTTTTCACCTATCTCTTGCCACACTCTGCACCACCAGCTCTGAGACCCCTTTTGAGTGATATTCTGAATGCAACAGGTACCAGATAATATTCATAAATTTCTTTTTTAGAAGTCTCTAAATAGTATTTTGTGGAATTGCTTATCTCTGTCATCCTTTTCCTTAAATGTAGGGGATTTACGATATGGAATAAATGAAACCCTGAGAGCTTTTGAAAAGGTTTTACATCTGTACAAGTCTGGGCTCTATCTGCAGAAAAGACCTCTTCTTTTAAAAGGTAGTTGATTTTGAATGCTGTAAGTAAAGTAACTACTGAGGGAGTGAGGCATTTGGTAACTGGTCAAATTCTGATCTCCCATACATTTAGGCAGTGTATAGTCACTAGAAGAAGCACCAGAAGTGTCTTTTTTTGAGCAAGCTTTTGGGTTTTTTCCATGGGAGCAATGCATGACTGTATTGCTTTGCAATATAAAAGCAATGCAGACAATCTGGCCTACAAATGGACATGTGTTTGCACTGATTCTAAATATTCTTCTCATAATGAACATCACTGTTCAAGTGAATGTATTTGGGATAGCAAACTGAGTGGCTCCTGTCTCAGGATGTCCTTATCCTTTGGACCAAAAGGTCAGTTTTCTGGGCTGATATTCAAACTTCCCATTTCACTGTGTGGCTTCTGTCTGCTGAGCACAGGTTTTTATGGAAGCATAGAGTGGGGAGGTGACAGCACCAAGATGAGTGTGGCAGGGTGCCTGGAGCCTTGGTGCCCTCTAAGTTCCTTTTCTCTCAAGATCATTCTGTTGGACCTGTGGATGGATAGATGTGCCTTTATGAGGTGCATTCCTCTGAAAAGGACCCATTCAGTGGTAGAGATGGAGCTGATCAAAAGGAAGACTTCAAAAATCCAGTGGTTACTGTGGCTTGAGTTTTCCTGGGCGCTTACACGAGGTGGTGGGTGATGGTGGCTTACAGAAGGAAATCTCTTTACATGTGAAAGAACTATAATTTGCACCGCTATGAACAAAGATACCTGGTCATTTGCATGGAAGGACCAGCAGCTTTAACAGGAATTACTGGTATTTTCCAACAACACCTGTCTGTTGGCTTCGCACTGTGCCAAAATGATCACCCTCCTAGAGGTGTGGGAAGGTGGGGAGAGACTCTTAGCAGTCAGTGAACAATAGCCTGAACAGCACCTGCTCAGGCTTGTCAGGTCTTCTTGTTCAGAGCAGGATCTGGCCTCCCTTTCCCCCAGTGGGGTTCCTCAATCTCCTGTTCCTGTGGGTGGCACCGTGATGGGTGGGTCAGTCTGTGCCCTGTGTAGCTTGGTGCTGCATCTGTGAGGAGCTTCTGCTGTTGAGGCTGGGGTGTAGGAGAGGCTATTGTGAGGCTGGCTTCTCCAGGGAAAACATGGAGTGCCTGTGAGTTTGCACAGCAGCCTCCTCCTCTTACCCACGGTGGCATCCCTGTCCCTTCACCCTTGAGAGCTCTGACCCCTCTCCTGCATCTGTGGGGGCATTGCTGTCCTGGCCTCCACGGCAGAAGCAAAGAGCAAGATTTGGGTTCAGTTTTGCAGCTCAACCCCTGCTCCACCTCGGCAGGTCAGCTGAGTCTATCACTGTTGCAATTCTTTGGGGAGTCTCACCCATGAGGTGTGCCATGTGCCCCTGAAGCCTTTCCCCAGCCAGCCTCTCTCTGTCCCCAGACTACACCTCCCTGAAGGGTTTCCAAACGGTGGGAGGAGAAGACTACAAGTGCTGGCCCTCCTACAGCCACCTGGGCTGCCTGCTGTCCATCCACAGCGCCGAGGAGGCCGCTGCCATTTGTAGCTCCCAGGCACGGTGTCAGAGCTTTATCATCACCCAGCAGAGGACGTGGACAGGTGAGCCTGGGCAAGCCTGACAGGCTGCTGCCGTGTGCTGCTGCTGCCTTCCTTATTCCCAAAATCTGCTGTGAGCATCCAAAAATTCCCTTGAGTGTTTGTAAGGAGACACAAGAGCCATTATGTTCTCCCTCTGCACCTTTTTTTTTCCTCTACAGATTTTACCCAGGACTGCCAGGTATTGTTAAACACTTGCTCATTTCTTGCAGAGGTGGCTTCACTTTGGTCTTGGGCTAAATCCCTGTGGTATGTGTAGTTTGCAAAGCCGTGGGGTTTTTAGAGATGAAAGAAGCTGTGTAAAAGAAGGTGGTTACTATTGTTATAATTAAAAGAATCATCGCTTACAAGTTGTTATCCCCTTTATCAAAACTAAAGCCCCAAGCCAAGGGATTTCCAGAATGTCCCTGTAATTAGCTCTGATTATAGCCTCTTACAGTTAGCATGTTTTCAGAATTATTTTAAATTATCTCATTTAGCTGACACTTCAAGCGTAGGCTAAATTGTTTCTTGAAGTAAAACACTAAATGAGGTAAATGAGTGTTTTCACTCACAATGGTGCTGAAGAATCATGTTTTGTCAGCTCACATGACATTTAAAAAAAACAACAAACCCAAACCTCCAAAAATGCAGCTTTTCTGCGGGCTTTTGTGCAACTGGCATGTGGTGAACATGAGAGCACTCACACGGATGCAACAAAAATCCCTTTGAGCTGCCGGGTTTCACAGCAGCAGCAATGGATTGTGTGAGCTGTGCCTAACACAGCACATCTGGCTTCCTCCCGGGGCAGCTGCTGGTGCTGTGTGTGCTGCCTGCCTGGAAGGAATCCTCCTTGGAAGCACGGTGAGGATGCAGGAGAAGCAAGTGCTGCAGAGCCCCTTTCTGCAGAGCCTTGCTGGGCTGCTGACCCCTGACATCCCGCACCACGCCTGAGAGCTCTTGGGTGTTTCCCATCCTGACGTTTTTCTTCCTCGCAGTTTCGCGGCTCGTCTTTGTAGCCAAACACGCCAGAACTGTGTGGCTGAAGTGCCTAAGTTTTCCAGCTGGGTTAAGGAGAGCTGTGGGAGCGTGCTGGTCTCTCTCCAGGCTGCTTGGTAAAGCAAAGCAAGCTGGAAAAGCCTCTGGGGTTGGATGGTGCATTCCTTGTGAACACTCTGAGCATCTGGAGCTCACTGGGGGTGTAAAACACATCTATGGCAGGGCAGAGTGACCCTCCATTGAGCAAGCAGTGTGTTCCTGTGTGTTTTGCAATAAATAGCATGGGTCAAGGTGAACCTCTCTCCTCTATTAAACTTATGTTTTTATTTCCTTTCCAGGACGCCCACTCGCCTCGTTTCAGAGTAGCTGGACTGATTTAATACCAGATACTAATGCTGTAGTCTATATTAAACGTTCAGCTTCCTCAGGGGAAAGACTTTAAAGACAATGAGATCACATGAAATGATCCTGGGAGGAACAAACCACTGGGGAGAATTTCATCTGCTGGAAAGAGTGACATATTTTATTTTGCTTTGGGATGGGATCTCCCTGCCAGCTCAGATAGAGTCAAATGCTGCTGTCTCCTTGATCAAAGCTCAGATTTCTCACTGCTGCTCCTCTAGCTTCTTTTCTGTTCCCACACTGCTGTTCCACATAAAGGGTCTCAGTTTTAGCCAAATGTTGCTAGACTGTGCAATACTTAGCTTTGCTGCTTTGGCCAGCTTGTCAGCCAAGAAATAGAAATAGCTGCAAGGGATCCAGCTTGGGTAGGCTTAGATATTTCAGTCACCTCCAGAAACCTACAGATAATGCACTTTGGAGAAGGCAATGGCTCTTTCTGCAGCTGCAAACTGGTTTTTCTTACTACTGCAAATGTAAAGGACTGGGTTTCAGTGATGAGGCCAAGGTTGCAGGGTTGGGATCCATAACCAGAGGTTGATGATGGGGGTGGTCCTCCAAGGAGGGTCCTGATTCAGTTCCTTCCAGTGCAGGGCAGGGAAGTGGTGTATAGGTCAACACTGGATCCAGATATCTGAGTGTTTGGATGCAGGATTTGGGGTTGATCCTATGTGATTTCTAATACCAGCTCCCATGTATCAACCTTGAAGGTTTTTCTCTGTTACTTTCCATGAAAGAGCAAGACATTCAAATTATTTATATGTAAGGTGTGACTTTTTATGATAAAGAATGCCTGTTTATTCTAAGCATGCTGTGAAAAGTTTGGTGTTTTTTTCTTTAATTGCTGAAGTCTCTACTGTAACCAAATGAAGAAATGCCAGTATTTCCCACCTTCAGCTCACCCACCATCATTACCCACTCCTGAGGCCGACCTGTGAGTTCTCCAAGCAGTGTGACTGTTTCTGAGCCTCCTCAGACACTTAGGTCTTGAAGGACACTCTGATGTTCTCAACAACACTCAGATAAAATTTCAAATTAGTTTGAGGAAAGAAAAGACGAATCTGTCACAGTCAGCTGGAGGCCCAGATCACACATCTGGATTAACACAGATTTCTGTAAGGGCACCTATAAATTGGTGTACCAAGCACTAAACTTTGTGGCTAGAAGTCAGAGCACTTTGGTCCTACTGGGTTGAAAGAGCTGAGTTAGGGCTCCAGTTTGAGGAATCAGTGAATTGTAACTCCAGTATCCACAATGGCCCCTCATGATGGATTGGTAGGACTTCAGAGTGGACCATTCCTGCTAACTGTAGTACTTGGAGCAATCTTGCCCCTTGGTTCCATTGTCCCAGGGCACCAACCTGTCACCACCAGCAATGTGGAGACGGGAAAATTCCCAGAAGAGAATTTTATAAGAGGTAACCGTGAGCCCCTCTGCCTCCTCTGCAGCATCTACTTAGTTCAGGATGATGGATTTTCCCTGAATTATAGTTCTTGGCTAATGGGAAAATGTTTAAGATTACGTCAAACAGGTCTGGGTGTACCAAGGATGGGTGATAGCTGGAGGGAACAGCTGTCAGAGTCCTCTGCTTGGAATTCAGCTCCTGGCTCTGTGTGAGAGCTCCAGGCAAGGGCTTGTGCTTTAGGGCCTCCAGAGCCTCAGCCTGCCTAGCTGGCCAACCCAGATGGCAAAAGTGCTGGGTTTACTGGTAGAGAAAACTTCTTGGCATTGGTGTGGAGGAGATGGAGATGCTGGTAGGATTTTAAGACATTTATGTGCTTGGACTCTCTGGGCACAAGGTTATGTCCCTTCAGTGCTCCCACTGCCACAGCTGCCTTATCCTCACCCTTCCCAAGGAGCACAGCCACTGTTCTCCCCCAGGCTCAAATCTGTGTCTGGTGCCTGCACACTCAGGTCTCTCCCCATCCTGTCATTCACTCACAGCCCTGCTCCCCACGTGCCAGCCCAGCACAGCCCCTTGTTAACCCCCTGTAGACCCACACCCTCCACACATGGCCCCACTGCCTCCTGCCCTTGCAGCCAACACACAGAATCACAGAATCAGAGAATCACTGAGGCTGGAAAAGACCTCTAAGGTCGTTGAGTCCAACCACTCACCCAGCACTAGATCCACCACTAACCTGTGTCCCTAAGTGTCACATCTGCATGTTTGTTGAACAGTTCCAGGGATGGTGATTCCAGCACTTCCCTGGGGAAGCAGTACCACTAAGGGCTGGGGAGCCCTTATTTCTGTACTGTCAGAGGTGAAATAACCCTGTGTGTAGCAGGAGGCCACATCTGAAACCTGTAACCACAAGATCAGCCTGCCTTTGGTTTGCAACCTCTCTCTTCATTTACCATCGATGGCTTCTAGATTAGCAAGTGCTAAATACAATGTAGTAACAGCTTCCTGAAAAACAGCCAAGTTTAAAGCCATGCATTAAAACCACAGTGCCCTAACTACATTGTATGTCACATGGTGCATCACACCTTCCAAATCCAAGTCTACACAAGGCTTAGGAAAATGCAAATTCCTACATTACATTACATTTATCAGTATTTATCCTCAAGGCTCATCAAAATCAATAGGAGACTCAAGTGGACTTTTTGGCTAAAATCTGTGCCCTACTTACAGTACTGGAAATGTAAGATATAGCCTCAAAACTAAGTTAAACACCAGCACCCCCCAAAATTACAAATCAAATACCCAAAATTTTCAAATTCTTGTATCTGTAGGTTGTATCTCCCACTTAATTTCTTTAGTGAGTGAATTGTTTTTCTTTGCTGGGAAAAACCCTGCTGCAAATTCCCTCACTGCTTCAGATGACAGATCAGAGAGTTCAGGTTTAGATTAAAATCTTGATAATGAAACCTAGGGACACAAGTTTATCATCACAATGGGTAGCCAGAGAGGTGCTTTATGAATGTCTTGGAAACACTGGAGTGCAAAGGAAATTCTCTTGGACCTCCAATGGAAAATGTCAAGAAATATTTTGGCACAGCTGCTGTGTCCTGTCCAGTGCTGTTCCTCCCTTGCTTGGGGAGGGAGTCATGTACTCCCACTCCTAATTAATCTTGCCCTTGTTTGTTTGTTCTGATTCTTTAAATACCCAAGAAACAAACCATGGTCCCTCCCAGTGGAGTTAATGCCATGGTTTGCATTTTTCTGGGCTTGACTCTTTCACTTTGTCTAGCAAAACTCTTGTTACATAACTATATCAATTAACATCACCTCTGAAACAAAGCAGTGGCACCAGCCTAATTCACTTGTACCCCAGAGTTGTGTTAAACCCCAAAGTTTTACTGGCACAGCTAAAGAGCAGTTTAGGATGTACTCTGGAAATTGCCTAATCATTAAAATGTGTTTGTTTGCTTGCTTGCTATATGGAAACAACAATTAAAACCTCTATCAAGACCCTTACAAATCAGCAACATATTGTTTGATTCACCCAGGGAACCTTCAGTAGAAGCTGCTTTCAGCACAGAGTAATTACCTTTTCCTTTAAAAAAAAGTAATGGTGTTTAAGAACTGCATCTTATTAAATAGTTTTCAGTTTTATTTTAACTGAGTGCTTCATCTTTGAAAGAAATCTGTGCATCAGTGTTATTTTAACTGTGCTTCCTCCATCTTCCTAAGACAACACAGCAGCATAAGGATTAGTCTCTCATCCTCACCTTCTGTTTTCCTGCTGATAGTAGCTGTCATTCCATGCTAATGGAAAAGCCCGTGTGCCCATGGCAGTGATGCCTCCAGGGTGAGGGAGGATGGTCTGCAAAGCCTCACTGTGGAGGATCCTGCAGGATGTCAGCAAGGCTGTCAAGGGAGCTGCCACCCTCAGGCAGAGGAGATGGACACAGCAGCTGGCAGCACTGCCCTGACACTGCCCCACCAAGAGATGAGGCAGAGGCTGCAGACGCTGCTCAGGCACTGCTGGGATGGATCTGTCCATGGGAGGAGGCTGCAGGCACCTCATGTGGGGAGACAGCCCACCCACTGCTGTCTCTGGCAGCATGCATGGAAACACAGCTCCTGCACCCACAGGGCCAGACTGGGACCAGCTCCCCGTGTTTTGACATCTTTTCAGCTCATGATCTGAAGGATCCCTGTCCTAGGGCTGAATGTGCTAAGAGATGGAACAGCCAACGTGTGCTGTAGCTTCTGTTTGAAGAACAGATATCAGGAATCCTTTGTTTGGAGTCATTGTTTAGCAAAGAAGCTTCATTCCTGCCAGTCTGTAGATGAGCTATCTTGGGAAAGGGGAATTGTTCCCACGCCAGGAACCAAATCAAAGTTGTACCTTCATCCTTAGAAGTGCAGTTTTACCTTGCCTGACCCTCCCATCCTCCAGAGGACCCCACGCTGGAGAGGATGGGCTTTGCACGTTCATGCACAGGAAAAGAATGGGGAGAACAAACAAAACACCCCACCCTCTTCCACTCATGCAAGATCAGAAGGAGAGTGTAGGCTAAGCCCAGAGGACTGGGTTTATGGTTTCAGAAAAACCTAGTTATTAGAATGTTATGAAAGTTTTCCTCCCCTTTAAATGCATAAATATGCAGATGAAAGGAGCCATGTGATCTGGCCACTGGCCATGCTGCTGCAGGCTCAGTCTAATTATCAGCTGCCAGCTCTGCTGCATTTTAAGTGGTGAGCATGATTAAAGATACACAGACAATTGAAGAAAGTTAGATCAGTTCTTCAGGCCTGCTTCTATTTTATAACCACATGGCAGCTTGGCCTTGAGACTAAATCTGCCCTTAGATGCTGAGGGAGAAAAGTTCTGCTGATCAGATGGGTTTTTTCAACCACAAGCTCCACGTGCTCTTGAATTCATCATGTTCATAGCAAGCTATTTGCCAAGTCAGACTGTTTCCCTTCCCCACTCTGAGAAAAAAGGGGCTCTGAAGGGGGAAAGATGCAGGTAGGATGAGGTGTATGGTGGGGGTCAGGCACTGCAAATGTGTGGCCAAAAAATCCAAACTATCCCAAACAGAGAGGTGCAAACTTGTTTCAAATGAGTTTCAAAACCAGCATTTCCTGGGGCTTCTTCTTTCTCTTGGGACTGGAAACATCATCAAGAAACCCAGATGGTCTAATGCTTTTGGGGGAGAGCCACAGTCCTGTGGGCAGGACAAGGAACCAGGACTTCTGTTCCAGAGCTGCCAAGTTTTTGAGTCTATCATCCTTGCCATTGCAGAGACAGCAAGGCCCAACAGTCTGGCAGCATCTGTCCTTTTGTCATCGGATTCGCCAGGGGACAGAGCCTGGCTCTGTGAAGTGACAGACCCGTCAAATCTCACACCCTGGCTGTGAATCTCACGCTGTGGGGTTTTGCCTCAATGCTTCCCACAGCTCTGGCTGGGTCTTGTGCTGTCCCCAAGCCTCACCCCCATCCCAGGACTCAGCACAGTGGATGCATCTGCTTGGCTATGCCTGGGAGCTGCTGTCAAGCTGCACCACTCCTGGGGACTTGAAAAGTGGCAGGCTCCTGAGGCACTTGCTTTAGTGTTGTTTCATGGCTTTCCAGAAAGGCATGTCTTCTCAGAAGACACAGATTTGGCTGGTTTTTAGCACCACTGCAAGTGTGGCACAGCTATCCATACAGTCCTGGGGGTGAGCTGGTGTCTGCACAGCTTCCATGGCCCATCCCAAGAGCGGCTGGAGCCCCTGGCTGCCTGCACATCCCTTGGATGAGCACAGCAGCTCTGCCCTGCCTCCATCTGCTGGGTCACTGCAGAGCAGTGGTACCTCCAGGCTGTTTCTTAAGCCAGGCAGCAATCTGTGCTGGAAGGGTGCACCTTGCTTCAACCTAGCCAAGGCATCCTGTTTCATGCATGTTCTACTGCTGCTCCAGCAGAGCCCCAGTTTCAGCTGGGATTTCAAGATGCCTCAGATACACAGGGAGATTCCCTGAAAGGACACCCTGCCCCAAGGCCCCGTGTGCATCCTGGCTCCTGAGCAGCCACTGTGGCCTTCCCGTGAGCCAGCCTGGCCAGGGGCAGCTGCCTGGGTGCCACCAAGCTGTGCTCAGCTCTGTGAGGAAGCTGTGGCTCTCCACAGCCACGGGGAGCTGTGTTGCTTGGTGTTGTGGCAGCACCGAGCTGTGGGTGCTGTGCCCAGACACCTCTGCCACAGAGGGGACACCCCACCAGAGTCTTGTGGGCAGCCACAGCAGAAGCAGCAGGCTCAGAGCTCCTGCTAATCAAGAGAGAGAAACGGGGCCTCTTTTGTGGGGCAGTGCATTTGACCCCTGTTAGATATCTACCCCTGCAGAGGGTGAATTACATCCTCACCTGTCGATTAGAGGAGCAGCCCAGGGTGACCAGGTCAGACACAGACTCTTGAAATGGATCCTGCTCCAGAAGCCTGGTGCCAGCATTGTCTGAATGAGCTAAGAGACAGGGCTGGTGCACTCCCTGTGCTGCTGGAAATGTGACTCTACCCTTCTGCTGAGCCAAGGTCTTCCCGTGTCAGAGGCTGGGGAGAGGGGAGCCAGGCTGTCTCCCTGTGCCCTGATTTACGAGCTAGATGCTGACCAAGTCACCCCATCCTTTCAAAAGCAGCAGCACATGAATGCATGGAGCTCTCTCTTTCCAAGACTGGGGCCTCCCCCAGTTTCTTGCTGATTTAACCATCACACATCCAACCAATAAATCGAAGGGAGACAAAGCTGGAAGATAAAACCAGTTATTACATCTCCTACCTGGGCAGCCCCAATGGCCCCCTGCCCCACTGCACAAGCTTTGGGTTTTTAGCCTCCTTGTGTTATATTTGTCAAGACATAAACCAGTTGACAAAATGCATCTCCTCTGTGTCGAAGTTATGCCTTAGGAAGCCCCACTTGTAATTTTGTGCTCCCCTCAAAAGTTTTCTGTTTCACGAGTGGGACTGGAGCATTGTTGTTCCCAGATAACCGAGGATCTCCAAAGACTCAGTTTGTGATTACTGATTTGCTAAGGTGGAAATTTGCATTTCCCTATTCTGCTCTACCCTGCATTGCTTCCCAGATCACATTCTCTCTTTTAGGAATAAAGTGGTGTTGTGCTCTAACTGCTCAGTAAAGGCTCTTTCAGAATATAATCTCTTTCACTGTTTGACAAAATAAACACGCCTCTTCCTGGAGATTATTCCATTGCAAAAGAGAAGCAAAATGGACCAGTTATCAGTGCTAACTCTCCTATAAAGGCTATTCCATACTGATCCAATACACACAGTCAGGCCATGGAAGTCTGTTGGTTCTAACACATTAATAATGCATAAACATGCTACTCTTTCTAGTCTCAGCCAGATGTCTCTGCATTATTAACCTACTCTCACTAATGTATTCTCTGGTAGAGGAAAAGAGGATTAAGAACACGCAGAGAATGGCAGGAATATACACATATATATAAATATATATAAATATTTCCCTGTTTTCTGTTCTCAGTATTTGTTTGCATTTAAACATGAGGACAGGGTGGCAAGGGGCTGCCTGCTTCCCATGGGCAGGCAGGTGTTCAGCCACCTCCAGGAGAGCAGGGCCCCATCACACACGATGATGACTTGGGAAGACAAACACCACTCCAAAAGTCCCCCCTTCCTCCTTCTTCCCTCTGCTTTATATGCTGCACATGATGTCAGATGGTCTGGAACATCCCTTTGGTCAGTTGGGGTCACCCTTCCTGGCTGTGTCTCCTCCCAACCTCCCAAGCATGGCAGTACAGAAAGGAGAAAAGGCCTTGGCTCTGTGTAAGCCCTGCTCACCAATAACAAAAACACCTCTATTACCAACCCTGTATTCAGCACAAATCCAAAATAAAGCCCCATGCCAGCCACTGGGAAGAAAACTACCTCTACCCCAGCCAAAACCAGCATACATGATCATAAGTCTGCTTTTGGCTTGTGCCACCCCTGAGTCACCCTTGCTGGTGGCAGCTGGTGGGCAGCTTTGTCACTGTGGTGCATCTTCTGGCAGCTGAGGCTCCCTGAGAACTGGCACACTCAAAGCCTGTCTACACGGGTCTCATTTCCTCACAAGACATTGACAATTTGGGTCTGCGTGACACACGGTAAATTTAAGAAGGATGAAAGCATGATGAGTGGAAATCATTTTGATCACTCAGCCTTCTAAGGGAGATGGGTCCTTCCCCTCGTATGAGTCAGCAGAAGAGAATCCACAGCCAGGACTCAAGCCCAAAGCTAAAAAATCATGAAGGAAGTATTCAGCAGTTTAAACAGCCAGAGCTCCAGGCCCCTCTGGTAATTTCTGAAAAACCTAAGGAGGAAAAAAATAAAGGGAGGACTAAATCAGCAAGGTAGTGCCAGGACAGCTGTGGATTAACACTGGTGTACCAGATAAGGCCTGGCCAGTACAGGAAAATGACCTCAAAAAAAGTTGGAAAACTGAAAACAGCACTCCTCACAAATGAAAGTAATGGATGCTGTGATGCATAAACAGCAAAAAAGCGCTGGGATTTAGGAGAAACTTGCCTTCTGTGCCCTGTTTTATAGCCTGCCCTGCAGCAAAGGCACCAGGCTTCCTTTTAATGTTCCTGCATGTTAACAGAGGACACCTTTCCAAGAAGAACTGCTGGAAGTTCCAATTTCTCCTTCTGGCAGTGCTGGTGGAGACAAAGACTCCGAGCTGCATTGCTGTGGGCTCCCCTCCTTGCCCAGCTGGCTCAGCCCCAGCACGGCAGAGCTGGATGGAGCTGCACCAGCTCCGTGCTCTGCCGCTGTCTGCACAGGGAAAACAGTGCCTGCTACAAAATTATTTAAAGATGATTTAATTAAACTGATACCAATCTCTCTAACGTAAACACAAAACAAGGGGGGAAAAAAAAGTATCCTTGCTTCAAATCCTGTGTGATGTAGCAAAGGGATGGTAAACAGAAGGTCGAAGGGAGGGTGAGCTGGCTTGTGCGTGCTGAAATTTGGAGGCTGCACTTCGTGTTCGATGTAAAGGCAGCTGAGCTGCTGCCTAGCGTCGACAGAAGGTAGGACAGCAAAAAGGCAAATTTGCAACATTGAAACCATTCTTATTATTCCTGTTGAAACTGCCAAAATTTCAGTTGTCTACGGATTTTAGTGTGAAATCAGAAAGTTTCCCAGAAAAGGTGAGAGGAGAAAAGAAGGTGGTGCCTGTGCTGGTTTAACTGCATTTATCCTCGACCTGAGGAGCACAGGTAGGGCAGTATAGGAGAAAGCCTGTGGAGGAAGAGCTGCTGTGGGGAAAGAGATGGGGTTGAAAGGAGGCAGGAGAGGAAGGGGCAGGGCAGCACTGGTGGTGCTTTGGGCAGAGGCTGGGCTGCCTGAGCTCAGGGGGTGGCAGATTGTTGGCTGGAAGGATGTGGTGGGAATTGTTGTAGATCCTGCCCTAGGAATGATCACACTCTGGGAAATGCTTCTCACTTTGGTCTCAGGTGCTGGGCTGGGTATTTCAGCTATTTCCTCTCTGCAGCTACCCTGAGCATGGAGACTCCAGCAGAAAGTACATGCATGAACTGGAAAGTAGACACTCACAGGCTTTCTGCTGCACTGTCTGGGAGGAGGTATTGTGGGGAGCAACCACATCTTGTTAGTTAAAGACCATCTGCTGTGCTCTCCAGACAGGCACCTCTTGCCAAATGCACCATATGGAAGTTTGATTCACCTACCAGACATGCCAGGCTATGGGAAAAGCTGCAGGACAGGCTTCCCTGAGACTGAGGCAAGGATACATTACGTGGGCTGTGCCACTGGTGTGGAAGTCAGAAGAGCACACAGAATGGGCTGAGAATGTTTGTCAACAGGTTTCCTTGCCCTTCACCCAAAATGAACTATCTCATAGTGCTCATTACTTCTCCAGGTACCGACACAAAGCTGGTGATGGCTTTGGTAGGTCCTGCATGCCAGCTCTGCTGCAGCTCCTGGGGAAGGAGAGGATGCTCCAAGGGGGCTGCACTGCAGGCTCCAGCACTCAACAGCTCCTTCCTGCTGCTGTGTGCTGTGCCAGCTTGGTCCATTTCCTGGACACATTATTAAAGCTTGAGTTGGGACCACAACGTGTTATTCCTCACCAAGCTTTATCTGACTCAGTGGACAATGTGGTGCTTCCTGTCCTCATTTCCAAGCCAGATTTGGCAGATACATCTGCCACAGGGCTATCAGCCCATGGCATACCCACATGAAAATACAGAATCAGAAATGAGTTTTCTCAACCAATGAGAAACAGGGGTAGTTTGGGGCAATTTCTTTATTTGCTCTAGTGAGTGAACTGAAAATTGACTAATTCAGATGATCCTAACTTGTCCATACAGGCAGTCACCTACCATCACCCTACGAGTTTGTAGCAGAGCTAGATGTAAAACACCAGGTGCCTCAAGGTATTTTTGCTGGTGTTTCCCAGACTGACTATGAAAAGGGTTTATTAAGTTCAGCACAGAGAAGTGCTGGCAGTGGCTGCTCAGCTCCTGACTCAGAGACACCTTGTGTCCTTGCATGGAGAAAACAGGTCTACCTACAAAAGACTGGACAGGTGTGATAGATTTCTAGTCTGAAGCCTTATTTGTGAATTTAGGTTTTATCTCCATTGCAGGTGGGGAATTCAAAAGATCCTGATGTTTTTGGCAAACTAACACCTGAACACCTGGTAACTGGTTATGATAGAGAAGAATCATACCTTGTCCTGCAATAAAATATTGAGAGGGCATCCTTGCTGGGGAAGTCCCATGCTTACTTAAAGTCTACACTGCAGCACATCACAGGAATCATACAATTAAATGATTTCACTCTTTCCACCTTCCATTTAGCAATCAATGAAAGTTCTCCCTTCAGGGAAAAGCTTGATGGGGGGGAGCTCTCGGCCCATTGTTTTGCCTGGGGTGCCAAAAAGAAATACATCATGATTTATATGCTAATGAGGAATTCTCTTCAGGCAATGCATTCTGCAAGGTGTTGCAATGGGGGACTGGGAGGTTGATCCATCAGAGGAAGCTAATTCATCATCAAAGTGAGTCAGGGAGCTCCCTGGTGAGAGCTGTAAATAGGGCATTGGGAGAGTGACAGAGCACTGGGTGGCATGTGTCCCCCCCATCAGCACTCCCACTGACAGCCCTACCACTGCCAACTCCCGGGCTCCAGCTCATGCACATTATTTATAGAGCATTTCGCATTCCTGGTCGGTATCCAGTGGAGGTTGGTTTCAATTAGAATAAATGCTTATTGATTGAGAGGAGATGGGCCAGCTGATTAGCTCCTTGGGAAGCAGAGCACAGCTGGCTGAGGGCAGGCTGGGCTCTGCGCAGAAGCAGGAGTGCATGGGGCTCTGAAAATCTGTCAGGGAGGAGAAGTCCTCTAGATTAAATCAATTCATTGAACAGTCCATCTAATAAAGATAAGCGGCTAACTTCATTAGGGAATTAATGATAGGCCTGATTAAAAACCCCTGTGGGAGCCTTGTTGACTTCAACAAGCTCCGGATCCAGTCCAATATCTGCCTTGAAGCCACAGTTCCCCACCTTTGATTAAGCTACCGAACGCTGTATTCCTAGAGCCAGGCAGTGACCAGAGCAGGCACACCGTGCCCCGCCTGAGATGGGAAGCATCCAGAAATGCCCACCCAAACCAGAAAAACAACGGTATGCACATTAAGGAGGGAATTTTTTTATTTATTTTTCTTTTAGATACTATGGAGACGACTCGTAGCCGGTGGATAAAAGCCCCAGAAGCACGAAATGACGGCGCATCATCCCTTCCCCGGTCGGGTGCGCACTGTCAGAGCACAGCGAGGAGGTCTCTGCCGCTCGTTCGGGCGCCTGGCACGCCTGGCAGGCTGAGAGCCCCACGCCCCGTGTGGCACATCACTGCTGTGATCACACAGCCGGGGTCACCGTGCCGGGCTGCCCGCCTTGAGTGACAGCCGTTCGCAGGCCACGGAGGCTGTGAGGATGAGCCCCGCTGCGCCGCGGGGCACCGGGGGCTCCCGGCCGCTCCCTCCCTCCTGCCGGTCCCCCCCGTCCCGCAGAGAGGGGCTGGGCTGGGGCACAGCCCTGGCTCCCTGCCGAGCTGGTGTTGGGTCGGTGGAGAGGCGAGAGAGAGTCTCTGCTTGTAGTAAAGTAATTTATTGCACAGCGCAGTCAGTCCCGCGAGGGGGAGAAGTGGCGGTCTGTGCCATTGCGCCGAAAGCCCTCAGGATCCCAGGCAGAAGTGGAAACAGGAGCGAAAGCAGCCGAAGGAGGGGTGCAGCCCTAAAGCAGCAGCCCCGGTAAAATACATTATATTCGTTAATTGTCCAATCAGCTACAAACACGGTTCTATTGCAGTCTGTTCTATACCTGTCCTGGCTTAACACAGATGTACAACAGCAGCCGTCATTCCTCACACAGAATCTGCACACATGGTCTCTCTTTCTGTCTAACAACACTATGCTATCTTTATGTTATATCTAGAGTTTAGTTAGTTTTGTAAAAGGTTATGCTACTGAACTTTAAACTGGACTCTAGGGTTTTTTCACTAACTAATACAGTTTCTTACGTGCTTGAGGTACTTAAGGCATATTCCTATTTGCTCAAAACTAAATCTGCATTCTCATTTCATGTTGGCGTGGCTTTATGTATCTCAGTTTCTCTTAAGGTTTCAAATCAGCCTCTGCATTCCTCTCTGCTTCTAAGCCTGTCTGCACAGGGTTCTGAGGGATTCCTATTCCATTTTTCCATTTCCAGCAGCTTCCCGGTGCGGCAGCGCTCCCCTCCTGTGGCCGGGACGGGCCGGTGCAGCCGCGGCTGCTGCTGGTGCTGGTGCTGCCCCGGGACAGCGGGAACAGCTACAGAGCACTGAGCAGGGATGGATGGGGGAACAGTTAGGTTTTTAAACAGTTTTCAACTTTACATTTTTTTTTCCCACTTCCTTTTGTATTTTCTTGCTATTCCAAGTGTGCACGTCCCTCTAGGTTCACGGCCAGTCTGTATTTGGACCAGTGCTGGGATCTGTGAGCTTGGGCAGGGATCTCGCAGTGGTTGAGGTGTGGGCTGCAGAACTCTCTCCCGGTGTGGGTTTTCCCGTGCTAGGGACGGCACGACCTTGCCAAGTGCAAAATGCTCAGTGGGATCAAAAGAGAAAGACTTCAACGTGAGTCTCTGATACTGATGAATCCACAGGAGCAGCTATTCTGTAAATGATTAATGAGTCCCTCCATTATTCATGCCTGTGTCAGGTGCTGCCAGGGAAAATCCCACTGCAATCTGCCATTCCCTGCCTGCTGCTTCACCAGAGCTGCCACAGGTGCAGCTGCTCCAGGGATGCAATTTCTGGGCAGTTTCCCTTTGCAAATACCAGATGAAACATCAGTGGCACAAAAGTGCTGCTCAGATACCACTGCCTTTTTACGGGTCTCTTTTGCCGTTAGTGGATAGATTTCAATTTAATTTCAATAATCTAATAGTATTAGATTTCAATTAACAGAGTCAGGATATTCATTAGCAGGTTCTGTGGTACATCGTGCAGCAAGCACACGGACTGAAGGACAATAATGGTGTTTCTAGTGGTTAAAATCTAACAGAAATCAAATCTAACAAAAATATAATCTACCATTTTGTCTGCAGCCACAACAACAAGGGAGGAAATTCCTTTGGAGTCCACCCACGTAGGAGAAGTCAAATCATTTGAGCAGGACTTCCCCTCAGCTGCAGGATTTTCTCCTCTAGCCTAAGCCTTGGGAAGTGAGGCTGGGATGCTCTGCCCAGGAGGGACATTCACAGCTCTCCTACCCTGCAGCCACAGCTCTAATTACCCACATCATTATCTCAGCCTGCCCTCTGGAAATGTCACCACCGAGTGTGGGGATTCACTAGGAACACTCCTTCCAGCACAGGACAATGTAATTATTATTGCCATCAGAGAAGGGAATGACTAATAAGGACCTTCAGAGAGCATTTCGTTCATCCTTTCCTCCGTGGCTTCAAAGACAACTTTAAAAGGCATAATTAAGCAGCTCAAGTGCTAAAACTGCCTTGGCTCTTTTAGTTAATTTCTTTCCAATATCAAGACATAAAGTGGACAATAATTTCCCAGCAGGCCAACAGCTCCACCCTTAATGAGCTAATGGATCTCACA
Organism: Chaetops frenatus; assembly: GCA_013400775.1. Classification (NCBI taxonomy): domain Eukaryota; kingdom Metazoa; phylum Chordata; class Aves; order Passeriformes; family Picathartidae; genus Chaetops; species Chaetops frenatus. Next base: position 147,261 of record VZTR01019750.1, on the reverse strand, counting down.
TCTGCCCACTCTCATGTTTTGCTCCTGCTGGGCATTTTAACCTGGTGTTCACTTTTTCCCCCCTGCTGATTCCAGGGATATTGCCCAGGAGAGGTGGTTGGCCCATTTTCATCTCACTCCAACCTCTCTGTGCAGAGCAGCTCCTCACAGCTACAGCAGAATGCTGGGATTTGATGACTATCTGCTTGAGAGATTAGTTTGATTAGGCAAGAGATTTGAACGAGCTGGTGTGTTTATCACTCAGCATAGGTTTATTCAGCTGTTTTGTAGAGCACAAGATGTTCTTCAAGTCTTCCTGGGCCTGCAGAGGGAAAAGCTGGACATAGCATTGGTGACTTTGGCAATTTCTTCCATGTTACCTTGACCAACCATTCCTGATATGATGCCACAAGCTGAAATTGTTATGTTACACAGCACAGTGTTCTTTGTTTAAAATATTCTACTTACAACAGTTCCACATACTGTAGAGTTGGTTTTTGGTGGCTTTTTTGTTTGTTTGGTAGTTTTTTTTGGTTGGNTTTTTTTTTTTTTTTGGGGGGGGGGGGTTATTTTGCTGTTGTTGTTGGGCTTGTTTTGGTTTGGGTTTTTGTGTGTTTGTTTTGTTGGGGTTTTTTTTGGGTCGTTGTTGTTCATTTGGTTGGTTTTGTTGGGTTTTTTTCCTGTAAGGAACCACAGGGAATTCCTGTGTTACACACCCATGAAGCTCTCAGAGCATGACCACAGTGTCCTGTCCCTTCCCAGCTCACCAGTGCTCACACCACCAGTTGACACCAAGGAGCTTTCCCAGCACAGCTGTGGTGTGGGTGGTAGCAGGGAAAGGGCTCCATCTGCTCTCCCACCCCATGGGTTGCAGCATCCCTGCCTCTAATTAATAGGAAAGAATGATTGCAGCTCACCCCTGCTTCTTTCAGTGAGTTTGTCCTTGTGGCAGTCCCTGTAGTATCAATGCCAACCTTTAAAAAACCTGCACAAACCTAAGACACAGCCAGGCCCCTAATTCTCATTGAATTCTTTCTTAGCATTAATTTTAAAATATGATGCTCTTTTCTGTTAAAGAAAATATACCTGCTTTAGGTTCTTTGTTGAGTAAAATGCCTTAAAGTGAGCTATTGTAAATAAAAAAATTTGGAAGGTTAAAAAGGAAAAAAAAAAGAGGGTTTAAATAAACCTACACATGCTTTTCTGACCTTCCTGTATTGAAGTCAGCTCCCAAAAATAGCAAAGCAGGCATCTGGTATTCCTTTATACCTCCAGGTGTCGAGAGTGGCTGTTAAAATTAATGGAGTAGTACCACCATAAAGGAGGGATAATGAATTTGATTGGTTTTATTGCTTCACCCCGTGCTACAGAGAGGTGCCAATCTGTTTGCAGAAGATGTTGCAAGGCAATTCCAGGTGCCTAAAGACCTCAGCCAATGTAATACTTAATATGGGGCAAATTTAATGAGCCTCCTAAATGATTATTTACACATCCTCTTCCCCACAATGGAGACAAATTAAACGTTTTAATACAGTAGTCAAAACTAGGCTGGATATTTTGATGTGAAGTGATGAAACCTGACTTTTCTGCTCCACAGGTGTTTGGATGGAGCTTTGAGCAACTTGGTCTAGTGGAAGGTGTCCCTATCCTTTGTAGGAGAGGTGGAACCAGATGATTTTTAAGGTCCTTTTGAATGCAGGCCATTCCTTGAGATGCCCAGAAAAAAAGTTTGTATCTGCACAGAACAATGATGCTTGGTAGCAACAACGTGGGTTTCTGCTGCCCTTGGTGATCTCTTATCACCTGGTCATAAGAAATTCCTTAAAAGTGAATTTAGACAGAAACTAGTGCAATCTTCTCCAAACAATTAACATTTATAAAAACATGAAATTCATTTTTTTGTTAAAACCCCTTAGTATTACTTACTTAATTCTTTACAGAGAGTCAGATTCTATGTATGCTTTTTGCTGAAACTGCTAAAAATATGTGGCAATCTGAAAAAGCACTATAAATCTATTTGTATCCTTGATTTATACTCAGTTGTTGCTGTGATTAACATAATATATAGGTGAGAGAGGGAATGAACCTTAGAGATGGGTGTACCTGAACCTAAATTTTTTTTCAGTAAATCTAGTATGATAATATTGGTAGCTGGAAAAATAGCAGGTATACCTATAAACTGTTGCATGGATAAGTAGATCAGTTATAACTGTGCAGAAACTGCAGAAAATTAATGTATTTATGCCTTTGGTTTATATATATGTATGCTAGTGCTTGTTACACATATAGCATATAGTTTATATTTCTATACTATATACATATATATGTGTTACATACAAGATGTAACTCTAAAATAGCAAAAAAAAAAAAGTCATTTCCATAGGTGTAGCATTCAGAATGCAGGAGCAACTCCATCACGTTCCAGGAGAGGGCAGTCAGATATGTCCACAGGGTTTACAAGCCGTTTGTAAACCCAGAGCACATGTCGGGTCACCTAACAAACACGAACATTTATTTCTGCTTTCATGGCCTTACTGATTGCAGCTCAAACTAAAACATGACCCTGAACTTTCCAAACCACCAGTCTGGGATCAAAAATACTCTCCCTGATATCACAGCCAAAGCTTTCACTGACCTCCTAAATGATGCTTCTCCAAGCAGCTGACTGACATTAAAGCATTGTATAAAGGCAAATTTAAGTGCTGTGGAGCAAGTGATCTATGGACATTTCTCCTTAGCGTGGCTTCTTCAGGCAGTGTTTGTGGAAGAAGGACTGTGTTGCACCTTCCCTGCAGCTCAAGCATCCCCACAGCAGATGGGTAATAGCCCAAGAGTGGCTACATCACCGAGAATCATCCGAAAGGTGCTATTAATCTCTTTTGGTATGCTAATGAAAAGCGTAAGTCAACAAATATTCACTGCAAACCTGTTCAGCCGAAGTGCTCTGCACCAGGCAGGCACAGCAACACAGCTGAGAGGTTCCGTGCTTTGTATTAATTAACTCGACAAGAAAGGCAATTGAAATGAGATGTTTTCAGTTGTGATTTCCAGTGCTAATCAGCAGCTCGTTATCTTTAATCACACCGGCGCTGCTGTGCTTTTCCAGCAGGTGACAGAGGCACTGAGCAGGAGTGTGTGCTGGTGTGAGACATGGATGGCATGAGTGCAGCAAGGGGAGGATGAGTGGGGAGAGAAACCCGCGTGGAGAGAGCTGAGCCCTGTCACCAGATCCACAGCCACCATCGCTGGCACCCACCAGACGAGCTGGTCCAGCTGCTGTCCTGCCATTTCAGCAGCCTGTGCTGCAGCAGTGTGGGGCTGAAAGGTGAACGTGTTCCAGAAGGTCACCTGGGGCCGTGTTACCCACTAGGCAGGTGGATCCCAGCTCTCCCTCTCCCCCGGCACCCTCACAAGGCAATGGTGACTCTACACTGCACTCAGAGATGCCCAAATCCTCATTCAGGGTGGCAGAAGGACACCTCACCCTCCAAGGGCCAGTCAAGGCAGGAGGACCTGTTTGGGCAGGGTGTCCTTTGCAGCTCCCACCAGGCCTGCAGTGTGCAGCTTGCTCCAGGGCACGAGCACCTCTGGTCCCCTCAGAAGCAGACAAGGTGCCTAAATCACTCAATGGTGCCAAGGCTGAGAGGGCAAGGGCAGCAATGGGGCTCTCTCAAGGCTCTACCCCAGTCCCAGGGACCTCTCCTTCTGTGCACCCTGCAAGGGACCTCTGTGACTCTCCAGCTGTGAGTCCAGCATCCCCAGGGTGAGCAGAGCCAGCATCCACTTAGCTATCAAATGTGAGACTTTGATCTCTCTTACTGAAGTTCTTACAGCTTGTCACTGCCTTCAGCTCATTTTTTCCCCACATCTTCATTTCTCCTCAGCACGAGGTGGTTGACTGCTTAACAGAATGACATCTCTGTTAGCTCCTGTAGCTTTTGGGCACCAGATCCAAATAGCCTTTTCTATCTTGAAATCATGTGTTTCTGTTGCCTCTGTCCTCTAAGTCCCCCATGTCCAATATTAATGTGTCTGTCTCCTTTATGGGTTCTTAATTGCTGATTTAATAACCTGTGTCACCTCACCATGGAGTTCTATTAGTGCATGTGCTTTGAGAGTCATTTTGGAAACATCAAGCTCTATATGATTATCAAAAGTTCAAAGTTTGGTAGTTTCCCTCATGCTTGTGTGGTTTCTATCTTGCACCATTTAGTACTGACAACCCAATGATGCTACTCAAAAGAACTATTTCTAGGGCTGTAGATATGACCTGGAAGCAGTATTTTGCTGTATTAAATTCTAGAGTAAGAGTCATGTAGGTGGTGCATAATAAGGTGTAGATAAACGACCCAAAAGAATTAAATCCTTCTTTGGAAGATTCAAAAAACAAATTAAACCCAGTTGCAATCTAGACAGAGAGCCAGATAAAAAAGCCAAGTTTTGGCTATGGTTTCATAAAACCTCATCCAATAGTTTGAGCTTGCAGAGCCATCCCAAGTCTGAGATTTTATAGAATCATAGAATGATTAGAGTTGGAAAGGACCTTAAAAACCATCTAGTTCCAACCTCCCTGCCTTGGGCAAGGACACATTTGCCTAGGCCAGATTGCTCAGTGGCCCATCCAACCTGGCAATGCACGTCTGTATGTGAATCACTGGTAAGAAGAGATAGCAGTGTTAGCTATTGCCAAATTCTAGATGAAATAGCTCAATACAAAGCAAATGCAGATGATCAGCAGGATAAACCCTAGAGCCAGAAAGCCAAAGGTGGAATTCTACTTCTGGATAATAAAAATGCTGAGGGGAATGTGCCAGGTCTCTAACCAGGCTGTGTTACCCACTGTTGGGTGTTGGCCCAGTACCCTGAGAGCTGGTGGCAATTCTGCCCCTGAGCTCAGCCCCTCCTTGCCCAGCTGCTGGGTGGCTGCCCAGGCCCCAGACAGGCAGAGCAGAGTCTGTGCAAAGAGGCTGGGCTGAGCCTGGAAATGGTCCCTGCCTTGATGGCACGTGTCCCTGCAGAGAGCTGGCTGACACTGCAGCACCACATGAGCCCTCAGACAGAGAAACCAGGCTCGGCAGCCTCAGCTTCTACAGGCCACGAAAATGATGGCAAAAGTGAAATTCCTAAATTCTTTCCTGCTCAAAACCTAAGATCCATAAAGCAGTGTCTGGAAGCCCTTGGGACCCTGTGGTTCCACCTCAGCTCTTCCTGGAGTTAATGTCAGTGCATCTCCATCCTGCTGCAGGCTGACTGGCTTTGTGATGGATTCAGTACACATCACATGGGCATGTGTTACATCAGGCAGATCTTCCAGAAAGGTTACCACTTTTGATTCCCTTTATCTTTTTTTTCCCCATTTGAATTGGTTTGAAAAAATACAGCTCATCCAAAATTTGGTAAGTACCTAAACCTAATTACTAATTTTTTCCTCATATTTTTGGAGATCCCCTGCAACCTTTTTGTAAAGACAAAGGTAAATGACCATCATTGCTATGAAAAGCATGGGGTAAAGGACCACCAGAAATAGTTGTCAGGGATGACAGTGCTCAAGAACTGAAAACTCTACACATACTGGAGCACCAGCCAAAGCCAGAACAGCCCTTTTTGGATGCCTGTGATGTATTTCAGGTTTCCTGGCTGTGCTGTGGGATGCCACGTAACACTGGGGGTCAAGTTCACTGCTGGCATAAGTTCAGTGAAATCAAATCATCTGCCTTTGCCTTACTGGTGCTGCACCAGGGACTAATTTGGCCCTTGGTGTTTCATTTCGATCGTATTCAGTTTGAATTAGCATTGATCATTCCACACAGCAGGCAGGCTTTACAAACAGCAGTTTTCTCTTCACCTCCCGCTGTGTGTGTCCCCATGTGTCTTCTTCCATCTTTGAAGAATTATTCTCTTTAGTCCTATTGTATCTGAGGGAAGTATTCATCAATGGAGAGAGAAAGGTGGATTAGGCTCACATCTGCTGGGCTCCCTGCTATGGAGTGGGGTGAAGCTGAGGAGTTTTGCCAAGGGAAACAGTAGCAGAGAGCACTGTTGATGTAGATAGAAGTAAAAAGTCTGCCCTGAGGACAGCTTGTCAAATGAAGCCTCCTGTGCCATTAATTACAGTTCCAAGGTGCAGATGAAATATGCATGTGATAGAAGAGGTTTGCTTTTTAATGTATTATTTGAGCAGTTTTTTAAAGAGACTGCATCAAGCCGAGCCTTCAGCTCATGCACAGAGGGTTTCCTTTTCTTGTTGCTCATAGGCCCTTGTTATTTCATTCCTACAACAAAAGAGTAGCTCTGGTTACACCTCCAAAGCCTGACTTCTTCCTGGGAAACCTTTGGGAAGGGTTCTAACACTGACAGACTGTCTGTGGCCACATCAGCTCTAACACTGATATTCAGAATTATGAGAGTTATCCCAAAGTAATTTTATTTGTTAGAGCATTACAGCTAATTAAATGGAACTGCATACAAAATAAAAAAGCATATTATGAAGAACTATAATTAGGCTCTAGTTAGTATTTTTGTGTTTCATATCAAAAGTGTAACAAGATCTTTAATGAAAACATTCCATGGCTGTGCTGATTTTAGAAGCACGCCGAGATCTCGGCCAGGGCAGCAGCTCCAGAGCCAGGAGCAGTGTGGACAAGCTCTGTAAGCCAGCTCCCACCCCAGGCAGGTTACAAGAGGGAACTTTGCTGTCTGCAGAGGGAAACTGAGGCACGGAGAAACCTAATCTTTGATTAGTGTTAGAGAGGCGATCCCTGGCAGAGGCAGGAACTAAACTTAGCCTGCTGAGCCCTGGCTGCAGCAGCCCCTTCCCTGGGACAGGCTGCATTCCTCCCCTGAATACCACAGAGCAATAAATAGCAGCAAGCAGGCAAAGTGGAAAGGAGAACAGGGAGAGCTCAGGGCTCTCCTCTGAGATTGGTGATGACCTGGCACAGCAGTGCCATGGCCAGGGAGGAGGATTCACAGCTGGGGAAGCTGTGCCTCCCTCCTCTGAGCAGCGCAGGAGGGGGACAGTGGAGGCAGGAAGGTCAGGGAGAAAGGTGAAGATGATAAAGAAACAAAGAGATATTTCCAGCTTCCTTCTGAGAGGGCTGAGCCCCACAGGGTGTGAGGTGAAACACTGCCCTGTGGGTGCAGGACATCTGTGGGCAGTGGGCCCTGGGCAGGCTGGCTGCTAGGAACAGACCCTGCAGTGCCAATGAACCCTGGCTTGCTTCTCCCCTTTTTTTTTTTTTTTTTTTTTTT
>VZTR01019750.1:88940-139994 GCA_013400775.1 Chaetops frenatus | reverse complement strand
TTTTTTTTTTTTTTTTAGCTGCAATGGCTCCTTTTTTTTCCACTCCAGGCTCTCTAGAACCCCCAGCACATCACAGCTGTCCACCATGGCCTCTCCAGCAGCCCCCACTGCAGTACTGCCTGACACTGCAGCCTCCCATTCTGGATCCCCCCCTTCCTCCTGTGCCTGTGTAACCTGCCTGTGCCTCTGGCAGGGATGGAGGTGGCACAGGCAGGGCAGCTTGGCCACCCTGGCCACACACACTGACTGTGGGTCACACTGCCAGCTGCCTCTTCACACTGTGGACAAGTGTGACCCTGAACTCCTCCAATTTCTCCCCTTTGAAGAGTCCCAGATGCTTTCTGGAAGCTGTAGGAACTTCAATGCCCTGTGAACCTCATCTTTACCTGGAGCCAGGCCATGGGGTGAGGATTTATTACCAAAGGCACTGTGCAAATCTTGTTTCTTGTAGGAAAGAGCAGTGAAAAGGAATATTTAAATGGCAAGAAAACACTGGGACAAACTGCCTCTAGATGGTGGATGAGAGTCTTGGTTCTGTCAGTGCCAAGCATCGTGTGCCTTTCCAAGGGCTTAACTTTTCTCTGGCAAAGGTGTGGCTGGCCTGGCTGTGCCACAGGGAAGGGAGCCATGACCTTTTAAAAATGAGCAGCCAGATTTCTGAATGCATGGCTGCTGAAAGGAAAAGCTCACTTTGCTTTGTCTCCCTTCCCCTCACTGAAAAACTCAGCTCAAAGGTAAAAAAGCTTCTCTGCAAATGGAAATAACAATTGCCACATTGCCCTGTGCAAGAGAAACAACTTCACATTTGACCATATGTGGAATTTCCTTAGATTGTGGGCTCTTCTGCAAGACAAATTTCTCTTAGGCTTCTGCTACTTTCTAAATTAAAGGAAAAGAATATCAATGGTGGTTTAATTTTCAATGGGCTTCTCTGGTCTATTCCATGCAAGTTTAACATCTCGTCATTAGTAAGGTTTGGTAGCTTTTAAGTATAATATTGCAATAAAATGTAACTAACTATACACTGATACTGTACTTCAAGGGGGCCAGGATCCCTGATTAGTGCACATTAGCTGCTGCAGGGATGGCCTGGGGATGGCCCTTCAGCACATCTGGGCCTGCTCTGCACAATATAATGATGATTTTATGTGCCAGCCCTGTTGATTAGCTGTAAACCACATTTTCAGAGGCCAGCGTTCACCTGCTACTTCTAATTTCTGTTATTTCTGTGGATTAATATAGTGATTGATGAGGAATGGATCTGGGATAAAGCAGAAATATTGCCTCGGGTTTGTGCTGAAGGGGAGTAAAGGCACAGTATGGACAAGGCAGCCCTGGGGAATGTTGAGAGGCTCTGCCCTGAGATGAGAGTCCTTAGGTTTATTTAACTGCATGTGAGAGTTGGGATTGACCTCACAGCACCACCCCAGTGAGGGTACAGTGCCTGTGTGCAGGAAAGGCAGAGGGGGAAATTCAGTCCCCACCTTCTCCCTGGATCAGAACTGGAGAGGAAGAAGGAAAAAGCAGCTCCATGCATCAAATTATGAAATTGCAAGGAAGCTCATGCTTCCCCCACCCCCCCCCCCCCCCCCAGTTTTAAAGCATAAAACGTTTGATCAGGACTCCCTGAACGCCTCCAGCTCCTGGAGCAGACTGGGACATTTGTTTATATATTGAAAGAAGCACTTGCTGCTGGACTCCTGAGTATCTCAAGAATGGTTGTAAGATATTTCAGCCCCAGAAGTGATTGCAGCTTACCAGAGAGCAGCCAGGTGGGCACCAAGCAGATCACAGAGCTGCCACAGCTCCGTGGGGATGCAGCAGCTGCAGCCAGGCTGGCAAGTGTCCAAAGGGCACTCCTGGATCAGCTGCAGCACTTTAGTGCACTGAGGCAGAGGTTTGGGGTAAGTGAGAGGATGTCACATGCATAAAAGCCTCATTTCCAGCAGTCCTGCAGCAGCTGTACCCCTGTCCAAAACCCCAAGGGATCAGTGCCACATCAGCCCATCCCACAGAAATATTTTTCCATACATTCAGACTTTTAATAAGAAAGAAGAATAAAGGTTCTTACACCTTTCATGAGCATTGAATGGAAACAGGTATTTTTTTCTCTTTTCGTTTTTTGTAACAATAAACAAATTAGACTTCCATGTTTGCAGGCAGGACTCCAAACTGACTGACTCTGAGTTCTTTCCTTTGCCCCTTGCCTCCTGTGGAACAGGACCCAGGCTCCCCTTCCACCATGCCACAGACTCACAGGATGACCCTAGGGAAGTCACTTAACCCCTTTCCAGGGTTTCCCCATCTCCCTGCAGGCAGGGGGATGCTGATTCCCATCAGGAGCCCGGGTGCCTCTCTCCCTGCCCTGCCTGGCTCAGCTCCAAGGCAGTCCCTGCTCTGCATCTTAGCCCAGGCTTCCCACCCCCAAACTCAAGAGTCTGACCACACCAAGGCAGTCTTGAATTTCTTCATGAGGCAGATGGAGATGCCTGTAGTGAAAAACATCAATATCAGAAAACCTAAACCAAATCTAATCCTGTTTTCAATGAAAACTGAAAAAAACTACATATGTGCTATTTAAGGAGTCACAAGCAAGCTTTCCTTGTACCCCAGCAACATGCCTCACCCACAACGTGACTGAGAGAGGTTACTTAAGTGGTAATAATCTGCTTAATTCCCTATTCCCAAGGAGTCTTGTCCTCTTTCCAGAAACTGCCAACAAGGTCAGCACTTCCGTTAATTGTGACTGTGTTTGTCATGGGACGGGGGTGGCTCCAAGTGACTCAGGATGGAAACTCCTCCCAGACCATTCCCCCTGTCAAACTCCAGTGATGAACGCCTGCAGAAAAGCAAACGAAAGTGGGCTGTAAAGGGCACCATGTTACAAATTTCACAGGCACCCTAATAATTAATTCTCCCTGCTGTTCACCTCTGATTCCATTATTAATTTCTTAATCAACTCTGCCTCCTAGAATGGCAGACCTTCACTCAGTGTTCTGAGGGCAGGGGTTGCTTTGCTGGAGAAAATCAGCTGGGCAGATGATCAGCTGGACAATTATCAGATCAGATCTCTCTGGTTCTCTGTTGCTGGTCATTCCCAAAAGCATAGTTTGCTCCTGTTCCAAATTTGGCATGACAGCCTGATCTCTTGTTTACCTGTTGTGGCTAACCTTGGGCAGAGACTATTTTAACATCTTATTTTCAGCTTGGTGAAAACATGTTTTTATGCTTGACACAGCACAGAGCAGGGAGAAAGTCTTGGAGATGAGAATGGAAAGGAGATGTCATATGTCTGAAGGATGGACTACGTTTGGCTGTTGTAAATATTCTGCCTTGGTTATGTGCTGTTTGGGGCTGCTTCCAGTAAAGGCAGGTGAAGGTGTGGTCTCTCTCTGACCTGCAGTGCACAGAGGATACTTTCACCCCCTCGAAGCAAATTTCAAAGCTCCCAGGATGAGCCAATAATTCAGTGTGGATGACACCTCACCTTCCTTTATCACCAAACAGCTTATCCTTGATCACAGGCAGCAGCAATTAGTCCCCAGAGCACTGATAGCACCTGAGGAACGCCGTGGCTTTCACCCTCCTGAAGGATGACACTGTGCCTCTGTAATTGCTCTCGAGATTTCCCAGCTCTCAAGCCTCTGTCAGCTAACCCTGGATGCACAAGCTGTCTAGGGAAACTATTGATTCCTCTGGTCTCCACCTCCTCCCTGCCCAGTCAGACGGATTTATAAGAATTTTGGTAGTAACCACTAAAATCCTGGCCGAGCTCGTTAATCTGTGAATCTTTTAAAGACTTTCCTCCTTGCAGAGACCATCTGTTTGCCTGAGTGCTATTTTTGCACCTGCCAAATCAGGTTTGCTAGACTCTCACCTTCTCCTCAAACTCACCACATGATACTGTAATATTTACATTCAGGGCTTGACACTTTTTCCTAGCAGATCTGTGCAGAGGAAATGCAGCTTCACTCATCTGTGCAAGACTCCAACCCAGTAAAATAAACAGCAATAATGCCCTTAAAACCAAAAGCAGCAAGATCAGACTGAATCACATGATTTCTCTTGGCTTTTTAAGTTCACTGGGAGACCATTCAGTAACACCTGAAACCTCTGCAGAGGGAACTGCCAGTAACTGTAATTACAGCATGAAAATCTACCATGTATTGATGGGAAAAGAGCTTTGGCCTTTGTCCCCTGTGCTGGGTGACTGCTGCAGAGCTGGCCAGCAAAGAGCCACTCATGTTTGTCAGCAGATGCCAAAAGCTGGGCTCATGCTGCCAAGCTCACCTTTTCTCCACCCTTGTGGAAAAGCATCTCACTTGAGCACCATGGCAAGCTCGTTTTGGCTCAGTGTCAGCAAGAACTGTGGCAGCTCAGAAGCCAGTTTTGTCCTTCAAATGTAGTTTTTTTGTTTCTTCACATCATTGCAGTGGCCTTTCATAACTCCCCCCCCCCCCCCCTTCTTCTTCATTTATAAATCAGATGGGGTGAAAATGCCACTGAGATTCAGACTATCAATTAATTTCTTCTTTAAGATAAATCCTCTTCTGAATCTTTGATGTTCTCATTTTATTTACTGTATATTTGCACACTTGCATGAAGTGTTTTCTCTGTGAGCTGGCAATTATCACTGGTAAGGTTCATATTTCTTGGAGATAGCTGGAATTTCTTCCCCATTTGCTTTTTGAATGTGCAAAATTATTTTCCCTGCTGCTGGATTGGTGTCACCTGACATAGTTAATCTTCTCATCTTCTCTCTGGGGTGACATCAGATGAAATGATGGAGACATTTCCTTTCTTGAATATAAAGCTCAGATTCAATTTTTACTGGTGAAAATCTTGCTAGTAAAATTAAAAAAAATAGAAATAAATGAAAAATTACTACTTGCTTAGTTATTTTGAAAGGCTGCTATTGCTTTTGTATTTGTTGCTTCCTAGGGGGCTTTTTTAGCTGCCAGCTGTATGTTGCCTATTTTTACTCACTCTTCCTTCTCTGGATGCACCCACATGAGACATCCTCCTGAAGAGAGGAGCATCCACAGAGCATCCTCCTGAAGCTGCATTATTACACTCCCCATCCATCAAGTTGAAATGCGAAGAAAATGCGTCAGAAACCAAAAATGAAATAAAATTCCAATAATGGGGACTTCCTGGGTGCTCTTCTTCTGGCTGGTTGCTTTTCCTTCTGCTGATTGCTGCACAGAGGTTCGAGCCCATCTGAGCAGCAGCTCATTTCTGTGCTGCAGGTACCCGTGGCACAGCATCCCACTGGCCCTGGATTTGGCCTGCTGATCCCACAGGTCCATCTGGGACCCCACCAAGGCCCATCAATGACTCAGGAGATGTGGGGCTGACACTGGGGCTGGTGGTGGCCAGCCAGAAACTCTTCCCTCTTGCTTCTCTGCCCTTTAACTGGGTGTAATTCAAAAGCTGTGGTTCATTTTACCACTTACATTAGAGGACAGAAAGGCCCATCCTATCCCCACGACTACAGGGGTTTCTTCTCGAGGGCGAAAAACGTGTCTTAGCTTAAAAATTCCTAACATTTTGGGCTCTTCAGTGCTCTGAGAGAAGGTCATCCACACCCTGATGCCAACCTGCTTATACCAGCCTGCAGTTTCTCTTTTAGCCCTGTCCTTCCCATCCCCCTCCCCGGGCTGTGAATCCTCCGTACTCAACAGTCAGAAATCTCTTCACACGGCAGGAAAATCCCAAGGGAATTTGCATAAATTAGAAGGGAGAAGCGCATTTCAGCCATTCTCTCTCTAAACTGCGTGGAAATCACGCTGATGGGAGATAGAAATGCCTGCCCAAGCGGGCAGGAAGGAGCTTGCTTCAATCTCACGGCAAATTGCAGATTTAACAGTCAGATCTGACTGGGTTAGCCAAAGAAATAATTCTCACTTCTCATGATTTCCCCTCTGTCAGGAGAGAGAAAGGCAGAGGGAAGCAGAACAACTCAGTCGTGTCCCCACAGCAGCGCTGGGCTTAGCAAAGCCCTTCCAGCAGTAACATCAGCAGGCAGCCAGAGTCTGGCAGGGCCCAAGACCCCACAGCTCCCTGCTTTTCCTGGGAGGTTTGGATGAGCCTGGCTCCATCCATGGCTGAGAGAGAGGCAAGGCAGCAACAGCAGAGCTCTGGTCCAGCTGGGAGCTTCCAGGTGGATCAGGCTCTTTCCAGGGTCAGATTGCCGAGTCAGTCAGGTGCTGGGGGAAATTATGGCCTCCCCATGGGATTGAAAATCTTAAAGCCCAGATTTTCCAGGATATTTAGGCACCTTAGATCAGATGGGATGTGTAAACATGCAGATGAGAAACAAAGCCCCACTATCTCTTACTCGTGTAGGTGACAGTATTTGGGCACTGAGGTGACTGTGTACTTGTGCCATGGTAGGTGCCCTGCACCCAGGTCTCCCCAAATATGCCCCATTTCCCAGGCATATCAGCTCAGCTCCAGGGTTTTTGTATCTCAAAAGCCCTTTGAACTGTCAGGACTGGCCTTGAACCTGGCCAGGGATGGGACAGATATATGGGCAGATATTTCTTCCTGGAAATCCCCAGACAGGCATGTGGACACTGTAGCAACAGTTTAAGTATTTCAAGATGCATCAGGAAAATGCAGCTGTCTTCCACAGGAGACTAAATGGTCCAGGATAATCTTTTTTGGGAAATACCCCAGCTACTTCCTTCCATACATTGCATTTACTACCTCACTCATGGTACTTGTCATGGATTTATGCAGATGGCTGTCTGTCAGGGAGTAGAACAAAGCAGAGAGATTTATAAATTGTTCTCTCTGCATTTTGAGGGATAAGCATCCTTCAGGTTCCTTGGAATGCCCATATGAGAGCAGCTATTGGCAAATATTTAGCCCATTTCTCACATTAGTTTAATACCTGCTGAAATAATATGTGCTTTCTTCTCGTCTTTTATTGTTTATTTCTATTTTTGCCTTTTGCCTTTTTTGCCGTGACAGACACCAGGCTTATTCATAAATACCCAAAACTTTCTCTAACTAAACTAAAACTAAATTTTCCAGGCTTGGCCTTCCTCCAGGAGCAAACGTGATTCTTCTCTTTTCCAGCTGAGAAATGGGGGAAGTTAAAAGAAATACTCTATTTTAATCAAAGAATAAAAAAGTCTTATAGTTTATCGAAACTCAACATTGTAACTAAAGTATCCAGGGATCAAAGCTAATTTTTTGATTGAAGTATCTGCATCAAAAGAAGGTGTTTGTTTGTGAGTAGCATTGTAAGAATTAGGCCTGATTTGTTCAACTTTTGACCTGCTTTAGTATTTCCTGGAAGAGTTCTCCCAAGGCCAAATCCTAGTAAGGGCTCTGGCAGATGAGCTCTTGCCAACTTTGCTGTAATATTTAAAATGAACTTGTCCTTCCCCCTCAATCTGCTCTGTTGGCTTCTCTGCCCCTCTCCCAGAAGATGCTGACCACCTGCAGCCATGGGCAGTGTGATGGGGGTTACTGGGGCAGAGGCTTCTTAAATTCCTCTCGAGGATGAGATAGAGCTGGGGCACCAGGCTGTGATTTAGGCTGCCTTCCCTGCAGGGACTTGTCCAGCTCTGCTGGAGGCTCTAACCCTCAGTGGAGGAGCAGCAGCATACAGCTGGGAGAGGCAACTTCCCAACAGCTGCAGCTGTTTGCTCCGAATACAAGGGGAAATGGTGAGCCCTTAATCCTGAAAATACTTCTGCATGTGTTTATAACTGTGAGCAGTTCCAGGAACTCCAGTGGGGCTTGAAGTTAAATTGGCAGGGAAATGCTTGCAGAACTGGGAGCCTGCGTTTTCACCAGCTCAAGCTAAGAAAGCTTTGATTCTCACACACTGGAGCAATCTGTCTCTGCAGTCAGATGACACTGCAAAATAAACGTCCCCCGGTCTGGTTTAGGCCTTCTTCCTTTCCTAGATGCATACTGAGATCAAGGCCAGACACCTCCCTGACTGCCAGAATAGCTGGTGGCCACTCCTTGGCTCTGTGGGCGGCAGCAGGATGGGGAGGTTAGGCACCATGCCCTGCACCTCTCCTCCTTGTACAGCCTCTTTGGCAGAGAGCTCAGCCTGAGGATCTGCTTCTCCTCAGAGCTGCCCTCCAGGTGGATATCTATCTCCATGTGTGTTGCACGAGCAGATGGAGAGGCAGGAGCTGGCAAGGGCTGTCCTGACAGAACAACAGATCCCCATCCTGGCAAACCCCGACGGCCACCAGGCACTTCTGGCTCTGCTGGCCCAACCCTGTGTAGGCAACACGAGGGATGGTTTTGGGAACAAGTCACAATCTACTTTTGCAGCTATTTTAGTTTCTTAGTCAGAAGCCTGACATCCTGCATTGAATCCATGGCTAGCTGTGCTGCTGAGTAACCAGCTGAGTATTAAAAGGCTTCTCTTCAGGGAGAGGTCAGGCAGAGCCAGCAGTGTCAGCCTTTGGGTGCTTAGACTGAAGCATCTGAGGAAAAACAGCCCAAATTCTTCAGAGGTTCTGGACAGCCTGAGCTCCTAGTATACTTTATGTAATTTATACATTTTTTTCTTCGAGGCATTTTGAAGACAGGTATTCCCGATGGCTCATTTCCCCGAGGGGCTGTCTCTGGCCACATGGTCTGGAAGTGCTTCCCAGAGCCTCTTTTGCCTCCTCCCAGCCCTTCCTCCCACTCTGGGTCCCAAATCCCGACATTTGTGAAGGGCTTAGACACGAAAGGTCTGAGTCAGGCAAAGCCCAGACTGTTCCTGACTGTTCCCAGGAGAAAAAGTGGCAGCAAATCACCACCCCCGCGGGTGCTGAGGCTCCCACCAGGTCCTGCACGTCTCTGCCAAGCCCAGCCTGGCTCTAACCCTGCCAGAGCCTTTGCCTGCACTTCATTAAGGTGCCTAATGAGCACACCAGCGTGCAGGGGTACTCCCCACCGACTGTGCGAGTCTGGGAATCTCATACCAAGCAAATCCCGTATAAAGATTTTCAAAGATTAAAAATATAAGCTGTAGGAGCAGCCACAAAAACTGGCATTAAAGTGGCATGTTTTAAGCACGAAAAGCCACGGAGTTACAGAGAAATCTGCACTCACAATGTTATTGCAAACCGCGAAGCAGCCTTTAGTAAAGTGTCACGAAACAATTTCTCCCATATTACAATATAAACAAAGACCTTTCTTTTCCTTCCTCCTTAAAGAGACACACGCTGGCTTCTGCCCCCTTTCCAGCAGTGAGTGTTTCCACTCGGACCCCGCAGAAGGAGAAGGTGCAGAGCAGGATGCCGGAGCGAATCCCCCGGGCCGGCATCTCCCCCCGCAGCCCCCCGGGAAGCAGGAGAGCCCTGCGGGCTGGCTCCCAGCAGCAGCCCCACCGCACAGCAATCAGCCCTCTTCTCCCGCGCACATTTGCGGCTTAGCCCCTGCAAGCCGTTTCATAAATATTCGATGGCCTTTCCGACGGGGTAATGTGCCTCTGTGACATTAAAGAGGAAACTCTGCGAAGGGGAGGGATGACAACAAATTTATCCACCAATAGCACACTCTTTTGGCACAAAAGCACATTCTTATCTTTACATCCCATAATGAGAAGGCAGGGACGGGACTGTTGCTACAGCTCTCTGGGTGGGTAGATGTGGAGTGCGAGAGAAGGGTGGCTGTGAACTGTTAGATATTTCTTCCCCCCCACCCCGTGCCTTTGCAAAGAGGAGGACCCGCGCTCGAGGTCCTGCAGTGGTTTTCCCAAGCCCCCGGGGAGGAGGACTTCTCACACCATGTCAGACTGCGAGGGACTGCCTGTGGGTAAGCGCCAGATTTATATTTACCCCAGTGTCCTGCCGGCTGGTTCCCATTCTCGGATTGCAAACTCACACTCGAAAGCCGCTTGCTTTTGAAGGGAGCCGGAGCCGCAGCAGGGAGAGGAGAAGCTCCCCGAAAGCCCTGCGGATGCTGGTGCGGTGCCTCAGCCCCTGGTGCAGGGCTGGGTGAGGGTGGCAGTGCCCGGGTTTCCTCTGAAGGCACAGGGGCCGGGGAGGAGGAAGGGCTCTGGAATTCAGCCAGATGGCCTGAAGTGTCGGTGTCCAGAGAGGTGATGGTGTCCATGGGTGCTGTCTGGAGCTCACCCAGCAGAGTTTGTGGGGATGGGTGCTGCAGGACCAGGCGCTGGGTATGGGTCCTGTTTGCTCCTTGATAAACCTTCCTGGATGGTAACGGACGCAGCAAGGGCAGATAAATGTAATTTATTTAAATTATTTGCTGAAAGGAAAGAGAAATGTGCCTTATTTTTCAAGTAAGCGCGTTGCAGAGTTTGCCTGTATCTGGGAGGGAATCCTTTGCTAGCACTCAGGGCTGTACCTGTCAAACTTCACTGAGCAGAAGAGCACTCCAGCAAGCAGCATGTTTCTCAGCTGTTTTTTAAAAAACTTCTGTAAGAACTGTAAACATTCTCTAGGCTACCTGTACAAAAGCAAACTCTTGTGAAAATGATTTGATTTTCCAATTCTCTGCCAAGGCATTTTACTAATAAAGGGATGGACTATTTGAAACATCTTTTATTTTATTTTTTTCTTCTGCCATGGCAAGCATTTATCTTTTCACATATGTATATATATACACACACATACTGTGTAGCACTCAGGTTCCATTGGTCTGTGAAGGCTGTGCATCAAAGATGAGGTTCTGGGCTAAAAAGGGCAGCTGGAGAAGGAGAAGGCTGCTGCAGTGTTTTTCTTTTTCCCTTCTCTCTCCGCTTCCATTTTACAAAGCAAATCCCAAGTCCAAAACTGCACACTCATAACCGGAGTGGAAAACTATAAATTATGTATATGGTGCAGAGAGAGCTGCACCATGCACAATCCCCTGGCTGTAGCCATCAGCTAAAGACATGAGAGATGAAAATGAGTATTTCCTGCTTACCTGCTCAAAGGGCTGACCTGTTAACCAGCAAATTTTCACTTCTCCAGGCTTTGATTTTAAGGGCCTGGCCCCAGTTTGCTTACTAAGCACTCCGAGTTGGGGGTGGGATATTTCAGGGTGACAGTAGCAGTATCAGCTGGCATCTGATATTAATGATGAAACTGATATCAAGTGTGCATGGCCTCTTGTGAGCAGAAGTTAACTGATATCTCAATTACCTTTGTTGCTGAAAGGACCTAGGAGTTTTCTTCCAGAAAAACATTCATGGATGCATCGAGGGAAAGAAGCAATTTTTCTATGGGCAGCAGCAAAAATTAAAGATAAAATGGTGCTTGGATGTGGATGAGGAATAAGCAAGCACACACCGAGCAAGGGTTTATTTCTCTCTGTTCCCCCAGTAATTCTCCCATGGCCCCCCAGCCCTGGTGCCAGGCCTGCTCCCAGGAAGCAGGGCTCACCCTGGGAGACACAACCAGCCTGTCCCAGGGGACACCTGCTTCATGCACCTTGCAAAGTATTCTGGTTCCTGTACTTACAGATCCGAGGATGCATATGTGCATATAAAGATATGCACAAAAACAGCAGTGGAGAGAGAAATGGTGGTGGTACTCCATCAGAGATATTAAGCAATCTTAGTGAACCAGTTGCTGGCAGCTTGCTTTTCATGTCAAGGAATTTTGAAATAATTCTCTTTGTGGCTATTGCTCTTTGACTAACTAGGTCAAAGTTTAAAACTTTAGCAGTTTATAGTTTAACACTCCATTAAAAGAGTTGCAAAAAATCATCATCAAACTTTCTAATAATACACTGATTAGTGTCCACTAGTGCAGAAATGCCCCTTTGCAGAATCCAATGAACATAGCAAGGCTGGAACTGTACTTCTAAAACCCCTGGTTTTGAATGCAGCCAGATAATAGTGCTACAAAAAGTTAGTGCAGTGACAGATATCATTAGCACTGCAATGTGGCTGCAATCCAGAGCCCTGCTTCTAACACAGACCCTACAGCCCTGTGCATGAGCCCGTGTATACACATGTACAGGGCTAAAAATAAATTTAGCCAAAGCACAGTATTAGTGTCGAGTGTTTGCACTGCTTCAGTAACCTCTTTGCCAGGGGTATGGATCAAGAACAACCTGCACAACTGCACTTTGTACTTACAGGAAATTGATGCCAGAGTTTTCAGGCTTCTTTCAGCCTACACAAGAATGTAGCAGGAACAGCTGTGTAATTGTTCCCTCAGAAAAGCAACTTGTGGGGAACGGCTGAATAAAATCTTTGGCTTAAATAGCTGGGCATGAGCGGGTTGATGCACCAATAATTTTTCAAGAGAATTTGTTCAGTAACAGTATCCTTCTTCAGTGCTGGAAATGGTTATGCAATTTTTCATGATGAAAGCATTGGGTGTTTTTAAATTTCTGGTTTCTGTTCAATTCCAGGGTGACTGCACCCTTTCACGGTTGTGGAATGGAAAACTAAACACGTGATGCAAACAAAGTTTTATTTTGTTGTTTGAATGTAGCACAGGAGACATAAAAAAGGATCTTAAATGCCAGAATGCAGATTACATGTAAGCAAGTGTACAGTAAATTTGAATTCACACCAAAAAAAGGCATCTGAAAGCCTTTAGAGATTTGAAAGTGAACAGAATTTTAAAATTTACACTAATAATTTCCCATTGTAACACAGGGAGATAAAGAAGAAAGGAAGATCAGTCACTTCAGGACAAATGCACTTCTATTTCTTCCTCATTAGCAATTATTGACATACTGATGCTATCCATTAGTGCCAGCTACATGGATTTCTTGTCACTCCTACACGCAGATAAAAGAAAAGCCCATCAATTATTTAAGTGCCTCCCCTTGTGTGTATTATTTTCTTTTTGTAAGGAGTCGTAGTTCAGTCCCTGAACGACTGCACAGCTTCTCACGCACCCAGCATTTTGATTAGGAATATATGAGTCATGATGGTTCTGGTTCTTAACACAAACCTTTTGACTTCAGAAGAATCTCTGAAGTCATGCAAAGGTTCTTAAAGTGCCTCTTTTCTTATTTTCCCCTTTCAGCCACAGACTGACTTTGAATAGCACGGGTAACTTCTTGTGGATAACACCACAGTTGAAATAACACAGGGTATTGAGCCATAACAGATGAAGATCATTATGCTGCAGAAGAACACCAGGAGTCTCATATATACACACTTTCTCTGTTATTTACTGCAACAGGGCTAAGAAGGGAAGAAACAGAATTGATGTAGCTTGTTCTGCAGCAGTTGGCACATGAATCAAACTGAATTCCCTTAAAATTCCTCACAAATTTTATTTGCCTGGTTTCAGTAGAGGAGGGAGCGAGACTTTTCATCTGAAGTATGCTCCTGACTTTAGCTAAGTACTTCCTTTCAAAGCTAAAATTACATATTTCAAACACGTCTTTAAGACAGACTGGAGCCAGTTGATAAAATTGGTGTTTTCAGAATTAGGATATCCCAGAAAAATTTAGATTTCCTGAAATTCAACACATCCTGCACTGTCATGGGGAGTCCTTTTATCTCAGCCAGAGAGGTTATTAGTGACCTCCAACTCCCATGCTGGGCTCCAAACAGCCACTGGGAATAAAATATGGCCCGTGTACATTTCTGTAACAAAAAATCCTGATCCAGCACGTGCATGAGCACTACTCCTGTCAAATAAAATTGCCCCACTTTCAGATACTCCTATTAGCATAGGACCATGCTTGAAATTACCATTTCACTAGATTTGGTAAGGGATGTCTATCTTTTTGCAGATGTTTCCCTTAGGGCTGGAGCACCACTTCTGCATGGCAGTTTGCAGGGTGAGAGCCTCAGTACAAGGCAAGGGCCTGAGGTGCCCTTGCAGCGTGGCTCTGCAGACTGCAATTATCCCTCTGGGCTAAGCAGACAGCTGGGAGGGTTTTTCCAGCATATCAAGCCAGTTACCTGGTGTAATTAGGAGTGAAATGGCATGACTTGAGCGTCTCAAGAGAGGTCTGCAGGATGAACCAAAGCTCCTGACTGCACTGGACCCAGCAGCACTGGCTTGCATGCTCAGAGCCCCCCAGGAGAGCTCCTGCCAGGGGAGGCTGAGCCCAGGGTGCTGGGGTGATGAGAACCTGGCAAGCATCTGTATTATTTATCAGGGTTTGTGACTGATAAACACTTCACAGAAACTCTAATACTGGTGGATGGACCCCTTGGCAAACTCATTTCCTTTTGCATTTGGGAAGTCAGCTTGGGAGATGAATGCTACTCGTGCTATTAGAAGCAGTCACACATTTTCCAATAGGGTGTTCCTTCATCACAAAATGCAGATTTTACTAAATCAAAATGCAGCATTTTGTTGACAATGTCAATATGTTCATATATTTCTAAAGACCACATTTTTGAAAAATTGAAATTGAGTGGGAGCAGGACAGTAAGCCTTTGGATGCTCAGGTAAAATAAAATCAAATATAATACCTGGGAATATTGTCCCAGTTTGATGAAAATGGAATTGTAATACCAGAATTATCTTAGCAGCAGGGAGTTCTCCTTCTGACCAGCTCGGTTGCTCCTCCAGAAATTCCATGTGTCCTCAGTCTGTCCAAGCATTGCCTTGAGCAGCAGAGGCTGTGCATTCAGGGGGCAAACACTGGTGATGATGATGATGATGAGGAGGAGGAGGAGGAGGAGGAGGAAGCAATCATTATGGTTTAAAATTTTGGAGAGGGTTTGGACACGAAGATCAGGCAGCCAAACAAGGAAAAATGAGTGACCCTGGTGACCCAGAAATCCATGTTTTGTAAGAAAACCCCCAGAAGCAGATTTGTGGTGATGAGCGAACACCATGGAGACACCAGCTTGGGAGCCTGCCAGAGGCATGTCTGGAAAGCCCTCTCTGGTCATACTGCATTTTAAGACAGCCCTATGAGCCAAAATATTCAGCCCACAGTCCATGAGGAGTTAAAATCACCTGGGTGCAGCCTTCATCTGCTTCAGAGGCTGGTGAGGGCTCCCTGCTGAGGAGGGATTCCCACCTTCAGACAGGACTTTCAAAGCCTTGGGGCTCTGTGGCTCAACTGTGATCCCTTCCTATGCGCCTTCTTAGGTGTTTTGTTGAGGGGAAAAAGGGTTTTTCCATTTGGGAGAAATTAGAGGCCCTCCAGACCACGATGGAGTTGCTTCAGTGCTGAGAAAGGGAAAGAGCCAGGAGAGAGGCAGAGGACAAGGAGCAGCTCTGCCTTTGCACTTGGGCAAAACACCACAAATGGCAAAGCTGGCTCTTTGTCATCAAAAGCAAAGATGAAAGGAGGTGTTCTCTGTTGCTGCTCAATATTAGGGGGTTCTCAGTAGGGGTTCAGCCTAGCTCAGGCAAACTGAGTGTACCTGTACATCACTGTGTAGTACAACACCCCTGCCACTCATCAAGTTATTTCTGACAACTAGCTTAAACTTTAGCAACCTCTGGAATTAGGAGGTTGACAAACTCTTCCCTCTGGTCTGCTCTTCTCCTAGAAGAGACATTAGCATCCGTTTTCAGAAAAAAAATGTTTGTTTGTTTGATTTTCTTTCTTTGAGGAGGGTTGCTGAAGGAGGAGAGCTCTTTCAGGCAGTCAATAGAGGCAGCAGAAATTTGTAGGAAGGTTTGCTGCTGGGATGCTGGTTAAGGATCTAGTTAGGAAATACAGAAGATGCTGCATCTTTCCCAAGTGCTCCTCCCCTCCTCCCCCATCCCACAATGGGAGGATTTTCCTTATCTGCAGAAATGCTTGGAAGCTGTAGCTTGTCCCAGGGTCTGTGAGCAAGAGCACTTGCACAGCACAGCACAGTTCTGAACAGTCTTATTTCATAATGTTTACAGTAACTTAAGGCATGCAAAAAACAACCAGTGGGTTTTTTTCTCCTCCTTCTCTCCATCTCTCATAACATCTGCAGTATTTCCAACATATTCTGTGTTAAGCCATCACCATTCAGAAGCCATAATTGCATTTAACAATGTCTGGAGCCTTCTCTTGCTACAGACCTGTTATACAGGCAGTAATTTAGAGGGTGGGGCCCTCTTTTCTTCCTTTGCCATTCAGACTGCAAACTGAATGCTCAGTGTGCCCTCCCAAAAACCTGGCTAGTGCCCAGTCTCTCATCATCATATTCAGCTGCTTCTCTGCCCCTGTTATTCTTCCCTTACGGACTGTGATCAGCTCCCTCACTACACACTAGTGGTTTCCACAATTAAATTTGTAAATTAGGGATTACAACTCAGACCTCCTCTAAAACTCCCATAGAAGACTGTCGAGATCCTCCAAATGCTTTCTTCCTTGTGGGAAAGAAACTCTGGGGCAGAGGAATGGGCTCCTGACAAATGCCAAGTGTTGGGCATGGGCACTTTGGCAGAGCCCAGGATCAGTTCCCCGAAGGAGTCCTGGGTTTCAGGGAGCAGCTGAAGTCACCGTTGAGTCAGCAGGGCACACAGGGGACTGGCCATAGCTGCTCTTTGGATCTGCACACGGCCTGGCACTCACACCAATTGCTTCTGAAAGAAAAGCAAGCTCTAGCTCGGGTGGCTCCAGACTGGGCTGTGGCCCTCGAGGAATCACACAAATTCCAGGAAAGCTTTGGGAAGTACAGTGCTGCCTCCATCATGACAAACAGGGAGCATTTCAGAGAGGTGCCAATGGCTGATTTATCTCAGGCTGCCCAGGCAGGAACTCCCCAGCAGCACATCCCTGCTCTCAGCACTCTCTGCACGGCTCCGTTTTCCACCTCTTCAGTCCTCCTTGGGAGAACACAGACTCATCCCCACCTGGTATTACAAGGGCATGAAATTAGGAGTTTGGAGAGATGTTTGAAAGGTTTAGGACCAAAATCCCCCCATAAATCCATAGACACTACTTGCAAACTTGTAATTTCCTATGGTTCTCACCTATCTTGCAGATAAATATGCATCTGCACACTTATCCTTTGTGATGTGTTCTTTGTGGAGCTGCAGGATATGCTCTGGCTTTGCCAGCACCCCTCAGTCACACAGTGCACCCAGAACACTTCCCAGTGAGTAACATAATTACTGTGAAAATGGTAAAATCCTTCCTGCTGAACCAGAAGGTGAAAACTCCTGCAGCCAGACAACTTACCTGAAGAGGTCTGCTGAGGAAATAAAGAAATAAAAGCACAAACACACACAAAAAGACCTGTGTGTAATATCTGAACACTTGACTCATTTTTCACAGAGACTCAAAAATCTAAAAAGGTGACAGGAAGCTGAGTGTCTCAGGTTGTGCTTGATCACATGATTATTAAGGATCTGACTTCAGGTTAAACTTAGTATTTGCACTTCTCCCACTCATGCTTTGGGAGCATGATCCAGATTCTTTGGAGTCAAGAGGAGCCTTCCCATTCAGTCCAACGAATTAGGATCACAACTCTCAAAAATCTCAGAAACACCTTTATCTCCCTGACCCACCAGTACAAATTGTGGCTGGGTCAATTCAGTTCTACTCCTTAGACCAGCAGCCTGAGCCCTGCGCTGTGTGCCTGGTGAGATTTGCTGGGTGAGGCCCTGCCAGCAAGCACTCGTGGTGCATGGAAACCACCAGGCATTAGTCATGATTTGTCCCAGCACAACTGCTCAGAGAAATGTACTTATGTTTGCACTAATTGAAACTCAGTGAATGTTTTGTGTTTCCCCTACCGAGACATTGCTAGCTGTGACTCAGCAATAAGTCCCACAGAGAGCCATGGGTGCTGCATTATTCAGAGTTTATAGGTGAGAGACTGAGGCACATCAAGATTAAGCCAAAAACAGCTCCAAGTGCTGTGGGTGTGTAATAGGAGATGCCAAGGAGCTCTCCTTTCAGAGCACCCAGCACACCACTGTATTTCACATATTCAAACTTCCCTGGCAGGTGTGAGCACTGGGCATGTCCATAAATCAGACCTGTGGTCTCTGGTGCCCTGTGAGGGGGTGAGGAACATTCCATCAGTGACCAGATTTGGGGAAATCTGGGTTCTCACATTTGCCACATGGACCAGCTCTTCTCCCTTCAAGAGCTGTTCTGCAGATGAAGCACAGATGCAATTCAGTTCCCAGCAGAACTTTTCAAGCTAACTTAACCTGCAACTGTCCTTGGTTTTCCTGGAATGGTGTACTTTACCATGTTCAATATCTTCAACAGGTGAAGCTGGGATATTATGACAAACAGCATATTGGAAACACATATGTCATAAAGTACAAAATACTCTGACACCTCATAACTAGGTCTCTAGCAATAAGTATACTTGTTACAATAATAACTTGATATTTCACCAGTTGCTTGGAGATGCTCTGCAGTGCCAATGGTCTCACACACAAACACCTCCAATAGAGGCAGCTTGCCTTTGGGATGCTAAATCTGTCATTTTCTACAGCTTTTTATCCCAAATCAGAGGTCCCCAAGTTCATCTTGTTGCTGTGAGAGTCAGCTGGCCTTCTGACACCCATATGACTTAGGGATGATATTGCAACCTCGTTGTGCTGGAGGCATATGGACCACATGTGGGAAGGATTTCGAGAAGGAAACTATTATTTCCTGCATCTATCATAAATTCCAAATGGTATATTCAGGCACAACTGTTCAAAACCAGACAGTGCATTGATGAAATGGAAACAATTTCTCTGGGAAATCTCATCTAAACTGTTTGATTAGTGCTGCCAAGTCTTTGATGTTTATCGTGAGCCTCATAAGACTTGTTTTAATTTTTTTTTTCCTAAAGCCAGGTTTCTTGGGTCATGAGTTCTTGGTGGCTGTCAAAATGTCTATGCACTGTCCATTTTCACCCAGTCAGCAACATATGGGGCTTGTTATGCCACTGGAGGGTGGGGATTGTTTTTCAAAAATGTTTTGGTCAGGTATTTAAACATCCAAGGCTTAGAGAGAAGCATCATTGGGAAAGTGTGAGAGAATAGGCAATGTCTGGAATAGATATAGCAGACTGAGACATACAGTGCTCACATATGTAGGATGGGGAATAATATTTCTCTAACAAAAGCTGTCTTTTTAAACACCAACCACATTTCTGCCTGTTTTTGTTTTGAGTCATTTTACAAAAAAATTGGGAAACTCCAGGGAAAGCATTCAATCTGCTCACAGTTTCTCACAGGAGGAGTGTTTGTTTTCTCAGCAAACTCCTCTCCTACAATCATTTGGTTTCTCCAGATCTTTGGGGAGCATCCTGGCACGCAAAAGAGCTGGAGGTCTTTTTGCTGTCCTTTACTATTCCCTGCCTACTCTGATGTCCAATAAAGTGGGAGGAGAAAGAAGACAGCTCTTCAGTGTTCTTCCACTACCCTGGAAGGAGAAAGCCTCTGAAAATTGACCAGGTGACACATGGCAGGTTAAGGCATGGTGAGTCTCACTCCCTGCTGTAGGAGTTTCCCTGCCCAGGCCAATCAAAACACAACCAACAGCAGCAAGGATCCAGCACCATTTTGGGCTTTGGGGATGCAGAGAGATCATCAGACCCTGAGCAAGAGCATCTCCCTGCTTCATTCTGCCATGGAGATTCCAGCAGGACAAAGGCAGCTCCTGGAGCAGCACTCATGCTCCTGTGCCACGTCCCTCATTCCCCAGGTCAGGTGTCCCTGCAGAGGGAGGGAGGCAGAGGAGCACCCCAAGATGCATGAGAAAACTCACTGCTCTCTGGCTAGGAGACACAGGCAGCCAGGAGCTGAACATCTCCATTTTGTGCAAGGGCATGATACAGGATGAGAAAATACTTGTTTGTACTAAACTGGTTTTATTTTCTCCCATGGAAATGTGCCTCAGAGTTGAGCATGTGCATTTGCTTCCTTTTCCTAATGAAAAGGAAGCAAATAGCTGGGCTATCCTAGATAATGGTGCCAAATCTTTAAAGGTTTCCTTGTTCTGGGGTGATTGCTCAACTGATGATCTGCCTTGTTAATTAAGCTGCCTTGAGGGACAGTGGAGAGCTGGGGGCAGCTGGATGTTTTCATGAGTCACACAAAGGGTGAGACAAGGCTGTAGAGGAGTCCATCCCAGCACAGCCCCAAGCCCACCTGAGCAGCTGCTCTGTGCCACCTGGAGTGCCTGCACTCCCAGAACAATCCCCAGAGGAGCTGTTTGTAGTGAAGGGCCAGCACAGGGAGATCAAATGTATTTCCCATTGCTTGACACAGCACCTTGCCACAGGCCAGGCTGCTCACAAGTCCTGGAAGGTGCTGAGGAGTGAACACAGCTGGGCAGGCACCCTCCAGTACATCTTCTCCAGGCTTGGTCCTGTTCTCCTGTGCAAAATCACTTGTCACCTGCAATGAGTCCCAGACCCATCCTCTCAGCAGCTCACAGCATCTGATGAGCCCATGTACTCAAACTGCTGTGTTGATCCAATATCAAATATCTATACAAGGTGAGAAAAATCAGCAGGAATGCTAATTACTCACTGAGCTCAGACTATGGTCAGAGGTAGCCCCAGGCTCCTGCCCAGAGACAGAGTTAACTTTAGTTCAGTAAGAGGTTATTAGATCCCTGCTTCTCCTTCCATTATTTCCCAAAAGCCACTTAGCAGAACTGAGTTATCTTCCTTGTCTAAATTCTCTGGCTGCTGGTGATGCTTGGCTGCCTCGTCTGTGCTTTCAAGGCCTTATGCTAAATTTAGACAAGGAGGAGATGCTACTCCTCTGGACCTTCATTTTGTGGGTTACTCATTGAATGCTGTGGGCACAATGTGAGCTAAAAATTCCATTTGCTGCACAGCCAAGTAGGCTGGGGCTGGAAAAACTAATTTCTTCTTGCTACCTACTAGACGTCTACATATGAAGGGCACATGCCTTGTGCCCTGAGGGAGCTGCTGTGGGTTTCCAAAGATTCAGGATCACCTCTTTCTTTTTAACATATTTCCTAAGGCAAGCACTTCTTAAAAATTCTCTCTTCAAATGTGTATGGGGATCTCAAGAGATGGTAAATTAGTGATGTAACTGCCACAGTGAGGTGTTCCTAGAGGTGCTTCCTCTGAAACCTCCCTGGCCTTTCTTCAGTTCTTCAAGTCCTGCCCATCTGCTGCTGCCTCCCTTGTTCTGCCCCCTAGCAAATCTTGGGAAAGTATCTTTATTTTATCCAAAGAGGAAAGAGGGAGCATCAAAAAACCTATTGGTAGAATTTATGAGAGGAAAGTTTTTGCATCTGGATACTCATGAAGCAGAAATGCAAAGTAATTTTCTGTTTGCAGTGAAATGGTGAGAAAATTCTTTGTACTTACTAAAGGAAAGCATCTCCTACTATTTTCACATCTTTAATAAAGGTGTATTTCTCCAATTCTTATGTGATAAACATGGAATTCTATCAAGTATCTGATGGTGACACAAACTACAATAGTGAAATATGATCCACTTGCTCCTGTCACTGAAACCTCAGAAGGGAATTACAGCCCTCAGCAGGGTTCATTTGAGGTGTACTACTTAAGGTAATAGGGCTGGGCAATCTCATTAAGATTTATTTCCACCCCATTTAAACATGGGTTCAAAAGTACAGCTGGAGCTGTACTGGCTTTATCTTTGGCTTAAGGAAGAGATTGGAAGGAGAAGTAAACAGAAAACACACCCAGCCTCTCAATCAGCCAGGCCAGGAGGCTGCAGTATAGAGCAGACACAGGCTGAGAAAATCAGAACTAACTTTCATCCTCATTGTACTGCACAGGCTTTTCTCTTCTTTCTTCCCCTCCCATGGAATGTAGGGGATACTGCATCATCTCATGAGGGAGAGGGAGGCACAAAACAATTGTCTCTGCTCTTCTTTAGCTGTAGTTCACCATGTTCACTGGATTTCTTCCAGACCTGAATTTGTCCATACTCGTTTGGGAAGGGTATGGGTTAGGAAAAACACACTTTCAAACATCTCAGCCTGTGTTGCAGACTCCCTAAGTTACTCTGAGATGTGTACAAAGCTCCCAGCACATCAGGCTTGTCCTCTCACAGACCATGACACGTGATGACAGTAATCCTTCCATCACACTCCAAGTGCTTGTTCTTGCTGCTGTTGAAGCCATCCAGACTGAGACTTATTTGGAAGCATTTTTCTCTTCTTTTTCAGTATAAAAGAAGCAGAGGGTCTTTCCACCTGGGAGAGGAGGACTTGGTAGATAGCAAATGCAGCAGCCCCCCATATTTGCTGCAGTGTCTTTCTGGTGAGGGTGAAGAGATGCACCCAGATGCATCAAATACTCGAGGCTGGCTGCCCCTACCCAAACAGACTCATGGTGGTCACACCCTGAAGCCCAGGGGCTTTTGGGGGTCAGACAGCCTGTGTAATCCACAGGCCAAGCTCAAGCTGCCAGCACAGTCCAGCTCTTCCTACTGCAGGCAGCATCCTCAGGCTCATCCTGGTGAGAGGGTGGGCTGCAGGATTGCAGGGCCAGCACCAAGGGGAGCCTTCAGCAGGCAGAGGATGCAAACAGCAGAGGACACGACCTCATGCATGTCCTTCTTGTTGCTTCCAATGCAGCCCAGCCAAGCCCTTTGGTCTGGGAGTGGGTTTTCTTTTTTGGACCTTGCACTCTCACCCGTCTCAGATTTGGACCATCCTTTGTGGTTTGCCCAAATCCAGAGTAAATTAGTACATCCAGAGGCCCCTGGAGAACACTGAGGCAGGGAAAGGCATTTGGCCCTCTCCAACGCTTTCTGTGAGAGAGTCAGCTGAGCAGTAGATACAGCATTGTTATTCCCTAAGTTTGATTTCCTTGGCACTTGTTAGAGGCATAGAAATCTACAATCAACACTGCCATGTAGACAGGACTAAAATCTGAGTGTTTGGAAGAAAAATAAGGGATTGAATAGAAAGAAAAATGAAGTCGGCAGTTGTAAGGACCCATTACCATAGTATCAAGACACTGTTTACAAAACTTCCTTGTTAAAAAGTTTCCACATGCTCTTTCTTTCAATTTCAGTTAAACTCAACATAGTCACTTCTCTGGATTTAAACAGTGCCCTGAAGGGCCTGTAATCTAAACATGGAAACATTTAAGTCATGTGCTAAAAGAAGAAATTGAAGCCCATCCAGTGAGGACCCCTGGGCTGATCCTGGGGGACCTGCAATGGCCCCATTAACAGCCAGGAAAAAAACCAAACCTCTTGCAAGCCCCAAAGCTGCCATGCTGGGAGGAAGACCCAAACATGCCATTGCTCAGTGGGGAAACTCTCCTGCAAGCCCCAGAGCTGCTGTCTCAGGGTGAAAACCCTCATGCAAGCCCCAGAGGTGCTGTCTTGGAAGTCCAAGGCTGGGCCAAAGGTAACGAGAGCTGCCCAGGCAGCCTGGAGAGCCAGGACACAACGAGGCCCCTCAGCCTCTGCAGCTGCACCTCCAGCACTGCCTGGCACATCCCTGCACTGCCCTCTCCTCTGTGATCTAGGTGTGCTCCAGCCCGACAGCAGCAGAATAAAGCCCCATCTATTTTCAGTGGCTGAGTTGTGTGAAATACAGTTCAGACTCTGGCATGAAGAGGGGAAAATAATTTGGGTAGTTGAACTTCATTTTGTTTAATTTGGAATCATTAAGAGCATTTATATTTTTAAACACAATGTTTAACCTGAGAGCATCCCACTAAAATGCTTTATATAAGCTC
This sequence comes from Chaetops frenatus, assembly GCA_013400775.1. Classification (NCBI taxonomy): domain Eukaryota; kingdom Metazoa; phylum Chordata; class Aves; order Passeriformes; family Picathartidae; genus Chaetops; species Chaetops frenatus. Next base: position 116,500 of record VZTR01019750.1, on the reverse strand, counting down.
ATTAGGAGCTTCTGTGCAGTATCATATATATTGCAATTAACAAATACTAGTGGCTCAGACAAACTGCAAGGTATTTTTTCTGCCCTGCTCCTATTTTGTTCCTCTGTCTCCTTGCCTGCCATGACCTAGGCTTAGCCCAGATTAGATCCTTTCACATATCAGCCTTTTTGCCTGACAAGTCTTAAAGAAGGAGAAATAAAAAAGGGAAAATGAATGGAAAATTAACCACTAGGAGCCTCTGAGAAATCAAAAGAGCCCTTTAGATTAAGTCTCTCACTAGTGTCAAGGCTAGTAGCAGTGCCAGTGGCATTAATAGCACTAAGTTACTTAATTCTAGTATGATTCAAAATCATTTGTAGCTGTGAGCTTATCCAGAGTAAATCCTCATCCTCTCAGGTCTTTTGTTTGCCATCTCTTGACAAGCCACGTTGCATATAAATGAGCTCATAAAACATGTGAAGGAGGAATATATTTTCATTTGTATTGAAGTTTCACGCACACAAATGCTACTGTGCAAATACTCTTAATGAATAGTATTAGTAGTTAATGAACTCAATCCTTATTTGGGCTTTGTTTTGGGTGTTTTGTGCCCTAACTCAGATGTGAAATATGCAAAGTGAAAGGAAGGTTTCCCTGAATAAGGACAGAGGCCAATTCTAAGAGATACTTGGTCCTCGCTCCAGTCAGTGGTGAAGGGTGGCCCGTGTTCCAACCAGGATGGATCTCACAGGGTGGCTGGAATTTACCCTCTGAGCTCTTGCATGGTTTCTGAGCAAACCACGGGCTGCTAAGCCACTTTGAGCCCACAGACTGTTCAGGATCCCAGGGAGGAGGAAAGGTTTGGGCACCTGAGTCTCAAATCCTACCACGTGTGCCAGAACTCTGATATAAGGGCTGCTCCCGACCCTGCAGCCCAGCTTGGCACTTCTGTGTGTACACACAAATGCCTGAGCCCTGACACTGATGAGCAGATTAGCACTGGTGCTTATCCTGCAGCCTCGTGAGAGGCATCAGCCCTCTGGCTGAGGGCATCCTGGCAGACTGGGCTGGGATGCTGTGCACAGGAGTGTGGAGAAGCAGTGCAGAAACCCCTGCTCCACCCTCCACAACCGACCTTGGCCTTTTCCCTGGCAATTCCCAGCTGTGCTGGGCAGGGCTGCTGGGCCCCTGTCAGGCTACAGCCCTTACTTGGTCTGCAGCAGGAGATGTTAATGCTCCTTCTGCCCTGTGTGCTGGCCTGCACCCTCTCTGAGTGATGATAGCTGGAAAAAAGCCCAACTTCTGTGAGGCTGTTGGAGGTTTTTTACTTTTCGTGGAAAGGGGGAAAATAAAGGCGTCCGTGAAGCTCACTTACTCACTTAACAGGCAAAAAGACATCCAATCATTATCTTCTTGATCTGAACAGAACTTACTGCAAAGGTGCCAGGTATGTGGAGCAGCAATCAGTAAAATGATTTTTAATTTACTGCAAGCATCAAAACCATTGTACAAGGTTCTGAGATCAGTTTAGAGAGCTCATTTTGTGGGCTTGGGCAATGAAGGCCCCGGTCTAAATGCCATTCTTCAGTTTAATTATCCATATTTAGGATCCAATTCACAGATATCTTTTAATTCTGTCCTTTTCTACTGGAATTGCTTGGGTCACTGCTTCTCTTCCCAGCTGTTGCTGCCCTTTCCTCCTATTGCCCTGCAGTGGGACAGCCTGCTGCCCCACCACATCTATCCCAGAGAGCTCTTGCAGGAGAGGTACTCCACGTGCTCATCACTGGATAAGCACGACCCTCAAAGCCCACTGAACTGTGCTATGTGTCATTGCTCCAAGTAGGAATGATCAGTTGCAGGATGTCTGGAGACAGTTTGCATTCCTGTCTGGAACTATTCATGCTGAGCCTCTCTCATTCCTCACATTTTCACTGATTTCAGGGATCTCAGCTTGGACCTACTGATTGGTCTGAACTCACGCTCCTAAAATCTCAAGATCTCATCTATTATTTTTCTTGAAAGTTTTTTGATCCAAAAATGCATCAGCTGACAAGTGTCTCTTTGTCTTGTTGTGCCTTGTACAAATGTAATCTTTATGGCATGTACTCCTTAAACTGAAAAAATATCACTGATGCCTACTTCCACTGCCTTTCCAAGAACTGATTTAGGACACATTCTCAAGATTAATGCCTTGGCTGATGGTGAGGAGCATTAAGAGTGGGATGAAGATAGGGTCAGATCACATAAAAGGAGAAACTCTAGCTGCAAAATCCACTACTATGCAGAAGAGAGCATAATATCTCACAGATTAATTTACCAGCATTTCAAAGCTGCTCTGTTGGGGCTGGAGCCAGCTACAGCACTACAAACTAGAGCCTGTATTCCAATTGTTCACTGTGATCTTGCACTCGTTGGTTTACAGAGAATTTAAAAATAAGGATAAATGTTGCCTGTAAGCCCTGTTGCCAAAGAAAGTGTAAGAGGTATTATTTTCAGCTGCTTACTCATTAAGAGGGAACTGCAGCACTTGAGTCTTGCTTTGATTTTTGGCTGCTGGGAGCCAACAGTTTTCTTCCTTGAGTGTGAAATCGTGCACGCCCAGCTCTTGAAGGAAAACAGGGATAAATCACAAGTTTTCCAAAGCTACCTTGTTAACATAATATGTATCATCTAAGCATGTGCAATCATGAACATGCTGTTGGAAGGGAAAATGTTTGGGGAAACTTTTACAAATTGGAAGGGGATTATGCTGATATCTCCAGTTGTGCTGCAGTAAGGACGTGCAGCATGATGTGCAGGTTGCCTGAAGACATCACTGCCTTCGCCAGGGGCAACAGTGTTTCCTAACAAAGACAGATTGTGCCTACAGGGAAAATTAAAAGAGGTGACTGCCAAAAAAATATCAGTAAATGTATCAGGAAAATATTATTTTATTACAAAAAAAAAAAAAGAAAAAAAAAACCCCAAAAAAACCCAAACATAAAAATCTGGTTACGTGGCTTGTCTAAACTGAAGAGACTAAATTGTTGGTAAATAAGATTCCTTCCAACCCAAACAATTCTGTTGTTCTATGAACTAAGTATAACTGCCCAAAGGATTCATTTATTATTCCCCAGCTATCCTACTGCAACTCAAATACCTCACAGAATGGCCCTTAGCAGCAAAGATTAAAACAAGCTGTATTTTATTAGTTACCAGTGAATCTGTACATCAANAAGAAAGAACCATTAACTCCAGCATCCCAGATTCATTCCCTCTGAAGATGGTTATTATTCAAACACATCTAACCTAAGAAAGGGGAAACTCCTTGGTTTTATTGGGGCTTTTTTGTTGTTGTTGTTGTTGTTGTTGTTGTTTTTTGGTGGGGGGGGGCTANTTTTGGGGGGGGTGTGTGTCTAGGTTTTTGGTTTTGTTTTTGTTTTTTTTTAAACAATATATATTTTATATGCTCCCAGGGAAGTAGTAGACAGTGATTTATTTATGAAATTCCTACAGCAGGAGAAAGTCATGTTTGGGTTTTACTGCCATGGAGGGAGATAAATAAACTAACATATTTAGCTAAAGTGTATATAACCCATAGGAAAACAGCCTGAGCAAGACTGGAGAGACATACACAAGCTGGCACAGGAGATACTGAGACACAGAACAGAATGTTTAGATAGAGGCACTTATGGGTACTCCCCACCAACAAATGAATCATCCAGGGCAGAAGTGGCTATTTTTAGCTGCAGTGCCTATGTTACTTTTGCCTTTTATATTGAGAAAACTGTGAAGCACTAGATGGGAGATGCTAAAAATCCATACAGAGCAATGCTGGGTTTCCTTGTGCCTTTGGCCTGGCTGTGCAGTAGAGCTGCAGAGATAGATAGGTAGATAGATAGATAGATAGATAGATAGATAGATAGATAGATAGATGGATTGATATATACATAGATAGATACATAGATTGATAGATAGATAGATTGATAGATAGATACATTGATATATAGATACATAGATCGATAAATTGATTGACTGATTGATAGATACATACATACATAGATGGATAGATAGATACATAGATAGATTGATTGATAGATACATAGGTAGATTGATAGATGCATAGATTGACAGATTGATTGATAGATACATAGATACATAGATAGATTCATTGATATATACATAGATTGATAGCTTGATAGATACATACATAGATTGATAGACAGATTAATTGATAGATACATAGATTGATAGATAGATAGATTGATAGATAGATTGATAGACNATACATAGATAGATTCATTGATATATACATAGATTGATATATACATAGATTGATATATACATAGATTGATAGATAGAGACATAGATTGATAGACAGATAGATAGATTGATAGATAGATTGATAGACAGATACATAGATAGATTGATAGAGACATAAATTGACAGATTGATTGATAGATACAGAGATACATAGATAGATAGATTCATTGATAGATAGATACATCGATTGATAGATAGATAGGTATGAGGGGAGGTGTCTCCATGGAGTAGTGGTGCACTCTCCCAGCCTACACGATCACACGGTGGGCTGAATGGGGGTCCTCAGGCACCCTTTGTGCTGGCAGCCTCCTCTTCCATGCTTCCCCTCAGCTCCTCTGCGGGGATCAGGGAGATTTCATCTTCTGATGTCCTAATCATTGCTCTGGGCAAAATCCTTTGACTTCAGTTGTAAGGATCATGACTTAATCCAACAATTTAGCCCAATAATGGAAACCAGCTGGTAACACAATATTTGGTTTTGTCATTATGTTCACCACTTGGGAGTAACGGGCTGCAAAGCCCCTTTGATTTGTGGCAGGACGCTCCATTAACACATCCATAAAAACAGCCGGAGATGTTTCCATTGACAGCACTTAACAATTTTCTCTCTTACTTTGATGACTATTCACTTCGAATGGAAAGTGCTTTTCCGCACCACTGAAGCACAGCTAGGACATAACCTTGGAGCACTCCGAGGTGCTGAGATGCTACAAGAAGTAACACTTAGGAGAGCACATCCCCTGTTTGGCACGAACTGCCCGGCACCAGCCCCGCACAGCTCCCTGCCTGCAGCACTGGCTCTGTCCCCCACAAACCAGGACAGGATGTGCCCTGTGGCATCCAGGGGGCAACGGAGCTGTTTCATCTGCCTTCCCCTTCTGCATGATTACCAAGTCGATTTTGCATTCAATTCCTTGTATGTAATTGGTGGTAAAATCTATGCAGGTCTAAGCTTGCTACCCAAGCTTTTATTGGATAGCAGAAACAGCGTGTACTTGTCTGGCAGTGGGGGATATGGAGACTGTAAGTTGAGAGGCTGATGTTCAAATCCAGCAGATCAGCATAGAGCCCTCAGGATATTTTTCTTGCTGCAATTACAAGTAAGAGCTAAAGAAAGGGTAGGAGACTCTCACGTAGTGAATAGAAATGTTTCTCTTCAGTTGCTTGTACGAATAGTGCAGACAAGGATAAATAGTTGTAACTGTAAAGCTCTTGGTGAAAACCTGATCCCCATTTGTGCCTCTGCTGCCTCCAGCTTTTCCTTATGGGAGGCAGTGGTAGGTCATCAATGGGGTCATTTTAAGCTTGGTACAAAATAAATCCTGATGCAATTGTCTCCTTGAGTGACCTTTGCTTATATGCACAAGAGCTTCTCATGCAAAGAGCCCCAGTGATGTTGATGCTAATAGGTAGATGGTAGAGACAATTCCACTGTGGCTGTTAGAGACTGGAGATGGGGAACAAAAGCTCCTTTCTGAGAGCTGCTCATCCATCTCGAATGCTCTGACTCGCTTCACCTCGTGTGGGACTGGCTGCTCAGAAAAACCAACGCTGCCATCTTTTTGCCACGTGTACAGGATCACAGCCTTAGCATACACAAAGCATGACTCATTGCAGCTGATCCCATTAACGCTGAAGACACAGGCTTGCACTTACTCTGGACGAGCCGCAGAAAAGGCTTCTGTATGAGAGGATTGTGGCTTCAGTTCAGATGCTCAACACATCCTAGTTAAAATATTTCACAATGGAGCAATGGCATAATTAAGGGTTTGCAAAGTATCAGCATTTGCTTTATTTCTTCTTTTAAAGTCTTCCTAAAGTTTTGGGGGTTTTTGAAATAAAAATGAATTGTTGCTGCACTTAATTTTTATAAAACTACTTACTTGAGAAATAGACAAAAAATAATCTCAGGCTCATTTGTACAATATAATCAGACTACCAATGCAAGAATGACACTGCAATGCCATGTCAATGGAAGCAGTAAGATAAGCAGATCTCTGGTCACCCAACATTCTCCTCTGATCATTCTTGTATGCAAGCACAAACTCAGTCTGGCACAAATTAGGTGAACAATGTTATCTTGCACGAAAATATTTTCCCAGTTTTGTGTGTTTCCAGATATATCTAATTTCTGCATTTCTGAGTGTATAGTGTGTGCTGCTCAGAGTTGAAGCAGGTGTATCAGCTCTTCTCCTATTTAAGTCAGAGATGCTGTTGCATATTTTAGTGGATAGAAAAACTACTTCTCCAGGTGGTGCCAGGCTTGAGAAAGAAAAAGGGGGTTGAAAAATTCAGAGAAGGCATCCAACACAAGCCCTCCAAACTACAGTCTTTTGCTGCAGGACATGTACTCTCCCTTTCCAGTGACCTTGCTATGCTAAGCATGTTCTTATGACATCACCTTAATGCTGTGGCTTAAAAACAGCTTAATTAATTTAGAGTCCATGCATTGCTGTCTGCTGCCATTGTAACATCCACATAAATAAAAAGAAGAGAAGGCACTCAGCTGCCTCTGATGCAGAGCCCTTTGAGCCCAGGACATAACCCACCAGCTGCTCCAGGGCCATTGCTGAGGAACATGAAATCCATCCCTGAGGAACCGGCCCAGGCAGACCACAGTGGAGCTCCAGAGTTCTGTGCAGGTCATTTGTTTCTTCCTTTACTTAATCCCACTCTGCTGTTGGAATGATGATTGCCTTATATTTTATCACAGCTGGGATTTTAACTTAATTTACAAAGTAATTAATTTTCTTTAATTGTGATGGAGGTTTGCTGTTAAGCAGTAAGTAGACAGGGAGAGTACAATGATGATTTCTGTGGTCTGGGTGCATTACTGTAAGATAGTATAATTTCTTTATAGTCTGATTTTAAGTACTGTACTACAGCAAGAAGAATTGTTCTGATCATATGTTTGTTATAAGTATTACCTGTGCATGGTGAATAATTTAGTCTGAGTTCATAATTGAAAATAGCTTTCCTTTGCCTCCAGTATACACTGGTAAGTAGACAGGTGGCAGTAAAAAAAAAAAAAGGACTACAAATCTAAAGCAAGCTATAATGCCATTAATGGTTTAAGTTACTTTAATAAGAAAGGATTTGTTGCTTACTAGCTTGACATTATATATAACTGCTTTCAGTCAGTAAGGAAAAAGAAATAACAAGATAAGCTATGAATGTAATTAATTTAAAATATATTTCATTTTCCTAAGTAGTAGACTTCTAGATCTTTTTATTTTACCCGTTAACCAAAGTAATCCACATCCTGAGATCTAGCCAAGAAAATCCTGGGTTGGAGTTCATGCAGAGGCTAATCTATGTAGATTACATTTGGCAGCATACCCCCAAACCGGATTTAAAACAGAAGAATGTGTTACATTTCTAGCCCACCCCAGAAATAAATAGCAGCTCTCCTGTACCGGGGTGCAGGGACCTGTCAGGAAATGGCAGTGGCTCGGTGCTCTGCAGGTGTAACCCTGGGAGGTGCTGCCAGTGACTGCTGTGTGCTGCTGATGCCCTCGGAGCACTGGAGCCCACAAAGCTGCCCTTGCCTGGCAATGGGCATCACAAGGGGTGTTCTCAGTGTTCCAGACCAAGCCTGGGCCCTGCACACTGAGAACAGGTTCAAATCTGTCCTTCTGACAGCCCCACTGCTGCATTTCATAGCACGTGACCCCTTGGCTGTGAGCAGCTGAGACAGCCCAGGTAGAAGGATGCTTCTGGAGCTGGCTGCTTTGCTCACAGACAGCTCCTCAAAAATGTTAAGCTTGATCTTGTGGAATAGGCACACTGAGGATGGAAGAGATCTGTTGAAGAGCCAAGATATTTTATCCTGTCACGGGCCAAGCATAGTGCTCTGCCAGACATCCAGGAGCTATTGAAGGACAGCAGCACACTGAGATCTCTGCAGCTATCTGGAGCTATCCAGCTGGGAGGTTGAATGCCAGGGTTTGTGGAAGAGCAGAGCTTTTTCCTTTTTAACAAAAGCAGTTTATAACAGATGGTGTGACCAACCCATCCTCATGGGTTCTTCTGTGCCTAAAATAAAGAGCTAAGATAGTTAGATGTGGATGAATTACACTGCTTTTATCATACTGCTGGAGTTCCCATTGCCCAGCATGTGTGGGATGGGAATCCCCAGCGTGCAGGGGACCCACGGGAGGTGGGGACAGTGGCTTTGGGAGGCACCACAAAGCTGTGCAGGGAATGGTCAGGCTGGGTTGCTCCCTGCACATCTTCTGCAGTTGACACTGAGCCATGCGTGCTCCCAGGCACTTATCTGGCTTTTATTGCATGCTGGTGTTCTCCTGCTGGCCATGTCATCCTCAAGATGCTTTTCCATCTCCTCTAATCAGATTAAGCAGCTGCTCATGCTTTAAGGACACTAACTCTGTGGGGTGTACTTCAAACACTGTGGTCTGTCTCATCTTCCTATTTACTCCCTTGACAGCTGGGTACCTGAAGCAAGGGGATTGTATCTGTCTTGGCTTCCTGGGGCACCAAAATTCCATTTTCTGTCTTCTGAGCTCTGTGTTCCCTCCAAAGCAGGGCTCAAGGTGGTACATTCCCTAGGGACATGGCAGGGACAGGCCTGTACTCGCTGCTTCAGACTGGTATTATCTGCCAAGATATCTTAAGGGATGATTTTTTAACATCCCTCAGGGTGATGCTGGGCACTGTGGGGTGGTAGCAAGTGATTGAGATTGTACCTCTGAAGGGAAGAAGCTGTCACCACAGCTGAAGCTCCTTGCTTCTTTGCAAGGACGTGGTGAGGAGCTAATTTGTTGTTAATTTGCTGTAAATAGGATGTAAAATGGGTATGTGAAAATGACATGTCTCTGGTGATGCAAGCCAAATTTTCCATTTGTGTCTCCACAATCCATATACATAGCAGTAAATGTTCATGCAAGCCAAGGAATAAATGTTTCCATTGTTGTGCTTACAATCTGAAACAAGGACTGCAGTAATCCTGTGAGTAGTATCCAATATATTCAAACTATAACATAAAAGACTTTTCCATCAATATACTCATCTCAAGGTGCCTGTAACTCTGTTCTTAAAACACACCCAGAGTTAATTTGCCAGTGAAATCAGCAGTGGCTGTGCCAATCAGACGATCAGCAAAGAGCTAACGCTGTTTACAGGACAAAGTCTGGGCTCCACTCTGCTTCACAGTGCTTAGAAGCAGTTGCCATTACTGTATTTTTTCTGATATTCTCCAAGATCTTTAAGATTTACAACTGGACTTGTGAAGCAGTAGTTACTATGAATATGCATATCTCTTCCCTCATAAATTATTTCTGGAACACATGTTTAAGTAGGGCAACAAAGATACGTGAACTAAATGAGCTGTAATTGTTTATGTGCAGTTATTTTTTTATGAAATAACTTGGGTTTGAATCACAGGTATTTTTACTCTGGTGTTCATGACAGCATTAAAGTATTGATTTTGTTCCCCTGATCAATAAATATGGTTTTTAATATAAGTTTATTTACATAAAGCTAATATCAGTGATGCTGTGTTTGTTGCTGCATTGTTTCTACAACAAACATCAGCTGCAGAAGGTGAGAGGAGGTACCTGTACCCAGATCCTACCTTGGCCATACCAGAGCAGAGAGTATGACCAGCTTTACATTTATTGCATTTTTTTGCACTGCTTTTGCACAGTTTTACATTTACTGTCTGGCTTTACTTAGACTTGTGCTTATAGCACTGCAGGTCTATTTGTGCTGTAGGTAAATTTGCACTTTAGAAAGCCTGGATAAATGGTGATGTGATCACTACCCATTTGCCCTCATCACTAATGACAAAGCTGGCCTAAAATTAAAGGAAAACTAGTATTAAGCTAGCTACCATAATACAACTGTCTACATACGTGATTTTCTTTCTGCCTAAAAATTAAAATGTTAAATATAATGGCTACTTATGAAAAGAATACCTCTATCATTCCTTCCTCTAATAATCACTGAACATAATTGTCAGAAAAAACCAGTGAGACAGAAATATTTTCATTTTATAATCTGAAAAGCCTTCTGGAAACATAGGCTTGTGTTGTAGCACTTCTCAGAATAGTTCTTTAGATCCATCTGTCAAAGGAAGATATTAAAACAGGCATTCTTTATCTATTTATATATTGTGGGCCTGTGTTGACAGCTTTTCCTGGAGCACACTTCCTGTTGTTTTCACTGCCCTTCTGAAACAGATGATACCATGTAGGAACAGCCCCTGGTACATTTATTTACCCTTTTTGCCTGATGAAATGCTTCACATCACACTTTCTAGGCTTATGTGCACCAGTATTTAACAGAACCAACTCCTAAGTGAAATGACATTATCAGCACTGACTTAGAAACCTTATCAAACATTATCATCCCCCCTCCATTTTCTGTACTCGAGTCTCCCTGCCAAAATTCAGGTTTCTTTCATATTCTCATTGGGTGCTTGCACCATGTCTCTTTCCAGCATTCTGTGTTCACAGATGGATGCAGCAGTGTCATTGCATTCCTGGAAAGTGCTGGGCTGAGTGAGGTGGGGAGGAAGCTGCAAATCCCTGCCCCTGTACCAAGTGTGATCAGAGCATCCCTCTGCAGTGGAGCTGCACTATCAGCCCCAGCACTTCACCCCATTTGAACTCCTACACTATGTAAAATGAGCAAAGAGGTTTTACTCTATCCAAGAACATCCCCATGAAAAGGAGTTTTAAGTCATTTCACCCATTATGAAATCTCTGCCATTAAACACTTACTCAGGCAGAACTATTGATGGGAAGGTCTCTATTACAGCTTGAATATTCTTTCTTATAATAATAATAATGAAAAACCTGATACATGTTATTACATTTTGAATGAAGGCTTCTATGCAGTAGGGTTTTAATGATCTCAGAGTTGCCAAGTTTTGCTTTCAGCATCTCAGTGGAACATTTTTACCAGGCCTATTACGTAATGCACACAACTTTCAGGCACAAATCCACTATCTCCTCTTCAATGTCCTCATGCTAGACCTTGCCAATGTCACAGATGTTCTTTTTCCATAAATTCCATCAACCATGGCCTGGAAGCTGGGATTTTTGTTGTTCTGTTCACTGCTGCTTTGTGTGCATTGGGTATAGCTGGCCACTAGCCTTTAACAAAAATGTTTCTCTTTCTCTTCTTTTTAAAATAAAATTTCTGAGACAAACTGTAGAAAGAGCCCACTCTGCTGTGGGCCAGATTTGACCCTTTTGTAAGCATCAGAAACATCTTCAGAATTTAAGATGAGAAAATATGCATTGCCACAACCAGTGAATAAGAACAAGAAGTCAGTTATAAAAATTATGGATTGATTTCTTCATACTGGATTCTTTCTAGTGGGACAGCTCACATTTTGTCAGCTCAAAAGTGGAAGCTTTAAAATTTATGAATCTTCCAACTGTTACTTTCCATAGCACATTAAGCATTTTCCAAATATCTGGGGCTCTCAGGGCTGTAATGAATATATTTGATTCCAAAGCAGTTGCATGGAAGTCTTGCCTTAAGGAAAGACATGAACCTAACCAGTGAATGAAGTCTGGGCTGACTCTCCAGTCCTCAAATAACTGATTGCCCCAGAGCATCTCAGCTGGGATGGGAGCCTGAGGGCACATCGAGGCTGCTGTCACAGTTTAAGGCTCCTGCTGTGAATCCTCTGCCAAGGAACAGCCAATTCATCAGCTACAGTGGATCCTTCAGCCATTCCTGTTTTACTGCCTTTCTTTCAGTATTGCTTAAGAAACAGTCCTCTACAAACCAGAAGATTAATGACATCATCTAATTGGTTTTGCTATCCTTAGAGATGATGGGCCAAATTAATCCCTGTTAGAGCTCCATTAATCTTTATGGATTTACACCCAAGATTAATTCATCCCCATGATACTAATCCCTTGCTGTGTGGTCTGTGGAAAATCACTTAACTTTGCATGTTGGTTTTCCACCCCAGATGGAAAATGGGGACAATAATTCTGAGTTCAGTGAAAGAAATGCTCTAAACACTCCTAGGATTGGTTAAAATGTAAGACAGTTTATAACAAAATGCATATTTTATTTCTGAATGTTAGTTTGCACTTGTATTCTCACTTGTATTCTCACTTTTTAGTGAACCTTGGATAGAAACATTTCCCTGTGGGGTTATAGATGTGCCTCATGTTTATACCAAGAAAAGTCTTGGTACTGCAGAGCTTGGGGAGAATTTATGTGCTGATTATCCCAGACCCAGGGTGTGACACTTCAGGTTTCACAGAAGTCACACGCTCACACCCAGAGGCAGAATTTGGCCTTTCTCATTTCTGCTTCATTTAGACCAATTTCTACAGCTGCTCCCCAGTGAGAATCTCACTGAAGATAGCAGCAATTTTGCTTAAGTGAGGATTACAGGATTAATCCCTCTATCTCCAGTCATGTTTATTTTGGCAGTCATTTAGCTTGGAGATCTCCAAAGCTCCCAGCTTCAGTTCTCTCCATTCTGCTCACAGTTTTGCATCTAACTGCACCTCTCATGGGTTAAAGTAGCAATTGCATTTACCAGGAAGCCTCTGTATTTGCAGAAAAATGTTCTGGTAATGCCACCAATTAGATAAAATTGGGACTTCTCACATATAATAGAAAAGAAACTACTGATAAGGGTTGCAGCAATTTATTTTAGCTGGGACCTGTGCTAGAGGTGAGTAACAAGCAATCCATCAGTCAGATGACAGAAAGTACACTTGAGTTTTACAACCCATTCTCTTTGAATAACCCCAGGCACTATTACTCAACCAGAAAATATCGGTGTTGAAATCTGTTCTTCTCTATTTATGATTATTTAATGTGTTCAATTGCCTATATAGCAAATATAGGCATATTATAGCAAATAAATAGTATAATAAAGTAGTTCAAAAGTCAGTCGTTGCAGTCTTTTCTAGAGAGAAAGTATAAAGTAAGATTTAATAATATTTACACAAAAAAAAGAAGGTGCAGCATGTTCAGTAAGGAAATAATTACAGGGTTTGGACATTTGTTTGATACAGCAGCTTTGAGCACTATAAAATTGCTCTGTAAGTACAAGCATTTTTCAGCCATGCATTTTATTTTAGAGCCAATATTAGTCATTTCTTCTTAATTCTAGATATATGAAACTGTTTTACCTCCTTACTGGAATTTGAATGGGCATGCTAAATATACAGTGAAATCATCGTCAATTATTTATTTGAGTTGGCAAGGAAAAATATTTTTAAAGTTTAATGAAGCCAGCAGTGATACACAGTTTCATGTTGCTGGGCAACAATTCTGGTGGCCAGCTTTTTTTAAAGGAAGGGAATAGAATATAATGGTGTTGATGCCTCAGGACTCCATTGTACCTCCCACAGTAAAACTCAGGGGAGCAGGATCAAAGGGTGCCCAGCACTGCTTCACCTCACTGCACTTCCCAGGAAGAAGCAGCAGCCTGCAGGTCAGGAGGGGAAGCTTAGGGACAGCCCCTAAATTCCACAGGTCCCAGAAGGAAGGAAGCTCTCACCTCATTCAGGGCAGAAACCATTGAAGGAGCTGAGTTAAATTGATAAGGGAAGCTTAAGAGGGATGTAGGAAAAAAAATTGAATGCTATAGGGAAAGTAGTTAATCTGATGCTTCTTGGAGTTCAAGGATAAAGAGTCATTAAACTAAGTAAAAGGCAGAACATAAATGTGATTAAAAGAAAGGCTTTTGCACAATGCATAACTGACCTGTGGGACTGACTGTGTCAGAGTGCTACTGAGGCCAAAGTCATAAAGGATTCAGAGAATGATTAGTGCTAATACAGGCCACAAAATCATTACTAGCTGCAAGAGCTAGAAGATTTTATCAAACAAGGAAGAAAAATTATGTGTATAAATATATCCACTTGAGTTTGTCTCATATATACACATGTGTGTGTGTGTGTGTGCTTCCTGGGACTGAATAATTACAGAGAAAAACTAGGGAGGAAATTCTCCTGAAGACAAGCTATTTTATAAGTGTTTGTTGTGTGGAAAACTGAAGGCCATCTGGTCCAGGGCCAGTCAGAGCACAGGTCTGGGTTAGCCTGGGGATTCTTGCTCAAGGAATGCTCTGCAGGGATGTCTCCCTGCAGGATGGCTCTTGCCTTGGGCTACTGCCTTCTCATTTGGGCCAAATCCCAGTTTGGTGGGGCCTGGCTCAGTGAGAGAGGAGACTTCACATGGGGTCTTCCTGTGGTCTCTGTGGGTTCACAAGTGAAAGGCCATGGAAGAAGCACCCTGACTTGACTGAGTGCCCAAACCTGTCCCTCACTGACCACTGCAGTTCCAGCCACATGGCAGCCCTGTGGAAAATGGTGCACAACTCACAGGAGCAGAGCAGAGTGCTGCTGTTTCCTTCACCACCAGCTTCTGTTTGAAAATATGCAGAACTATGGCTCCTTATTTATTAATTGCATTCCCCAATAAAAACACCGGTGCAAAGCAGCAGCAGATTCTCTTTGATTTGTGTGTATTTTTGAAAAGTGTACTCTGTGCCCACTGGGAATTATGTTTCTGAATGTTCTTTTTTTCTGTACTCTCTGAGTCATATTCTCTTCATTCCTATACCTCACAATATTTTCCCATTGCCATAGAGACAGCCTGTGAGGAAAACACAGCCGAGTAACCTCAGGTTTTTACTGAACCCAAAGTGCCTGCCAGACTGGACCTCTGCTCCAGTTTATCTTACATCAAGAAGTTGATATGAAAAAAGTAGTGCTTTTTCTTCTTAAGAGCTTCATAGTTCCCTTTCAAAACAGGGGTGATATTGTCACCCATCTGATCTAAAAATCCTCTGATCTTCAATCTTCTGAGCAGATCTGAGTCTGCAGTGACTCCACACCTGAATTCTCAGAGAGCAGCTAAACAAATTGTAATAGTCAAGCATGAATTGCCCACGTGCATTCTTGCATGTCCTCCTCTCCCCTCCTGTTGAATTCCTTAATCTTAGAAAGAGTTTGGACCAAATCTGTGCTTCTGAACACCTCCCTCTATTGGACACAGATCCAAATGCCACAGCTTTCTCAAATGTCACACTATGATACCCAAGCAGAACCTGAGCTTTTAAGTGTGAAGATATAATTTTAAACGTTGTGGTTTAGGTTCAGAAATATAGAAAAGATTAATATATTTTATGGTTTTAAAGGCGTGTCTTAGATAATGTAAAAGCCAAATTTCTCTTGTAGAAACTACTTCTCTTAGCCCTGTGAAGGGCAAGTACAGGAAAGAGATAGTCTAGCCTTCGAGGTTAATGATCATTTTCAGTGCCTGTTCAGGAGATTGTGCCACTCAGATATAAATCATATTAGATCATCACTCTTCATAGGGGAAAGGGAGGAGAGAATGCCTTTGTGTGTAGGTGTGTGTGAATGCAGACAAAAGAGATGCATAAATGCCTCTTGTCTCATGCAAGGGAACAATATAAACACATCCAACATTCAATCCTGTCCCTAGCAGTACTTGGTGATATGAAGACATATAATGGCTGAACTCACTTTAAAATAATTTCAGATGTGCTGGTTACAGATGCTCAGGAGCATCAAACACTAAGACAGCTCTCCTTTCCACAGGTGTACACGTTTGCCTGCTAAACAGCAAACAGTGGCTTTTAGCTGAAAACAAATACTTCAGTCAGTGTGAATTGCCTTTCCACATCATCAGCTGGTCCATATGAGCACTGTAGGAGCAGATCCAAAAAAGGGAACAGAATAGAAAAATGAAACCCTAGGCATCCCATGTACTGTTTGGGAAGCAGACAGTGAGGACACCTCACTCCTAATGCCTGCTCGGGCTTTTGGCATTTCACAGCTGCAACTGTGATAGTGATTTTTTGGCCAAGTTCTGACTCTGCTTTGTACCCGCACAAGAAAGAAAGAGGCATTAGCTCATTTTATAACAAGCACTAGTGGACTGTGATTGCTCCGTGTTGAGCTGACCTGACACACACCAGTGACTGAGAGAAGAAAGGCTGATTCTCCATCACTAGCCCACAGAATAGTAGCACTGCATGAGAGTACTCAGTAAAGTGACTTGTTTTTTTAGTATATCAACTTTATTTTCTGGTCTGATGTTAACTAAACTGTTTCCTTCACTACCTGCTCTTGCGGGTGGTAGGAGTATATTACGGGTAACTTCAATGGGGAAAAATTGGTCTCCTCAGAACACACACACACAAAAAAAAATAATGGAACAATATTGTAATTTATATTCCAGCTTCATAGCAACTGAGAGATACATTTTAAAGTAAATTGGTATTATTTGAGGTGCACCAGTCAATTACTTTTGAACCATTTTGAATGGAAATGGGACTGGAGCTACTTTTCCCCAGAAAGCTTCATGGGTTAGGCAATAACTCTTGGGAAACCTAGAATGGAAAAGACCTTGAGACTTCATCTAGCCAATCTGACCAAAAGCAGGACCAGCTATGTCACAGCAAACAGGACATACAGCTCCCCAAAATGATTTCATGGGAGATCTGTTACTGTCCTAGGCAACTTACCCCAGTGCTTTATTGCTCTTACAATAGGAAAAGCTTTTTATCCTAATGTCTAACCTGAATGAGAATCTTCACTGATTCAACTTAAACAGGACTTGATACTCCAGCTGAGGCACTACCAGTGCTGAAAAGGGTGCCCATATTTCTCCATACATTTTCAGGATTATTTATCCACTGCTTTATATTGCTTGCCTTTTCCACTCTGCATTACACAGCTCCATGTTTGCTTTGTGGTCTACCCTAAGTCAAGCTATTTCCTAACCAGTTATTACCCACCTTCCATCAGACAACTCCTGTCAAAATGCAGGCCCTTGTAATGGTCCTTAGAACATTTTATCTTGCTTTTACAGACAGTTCCTTCAAGCTGACAAGATCTTTAAAAAAATTTGATCTGCCTGTTGACTTGTATACTTGCAGAGTGCTCCCAAGCTGCCACCAGCACATTTGCTGAGTATGTTTTCTGCTTGCTTTTTCAGTCACTAATGAAAATGCAGACTGCAGTGGGACTAAGGTGAAGGATGTGCAGACTCATGTTTCATAGCTATTTCCATTTTGTCTCGCTGTTTAGGAGTGGTTACCTCAACAGTCTTACACCTGTTTGAAGGGGTGTGGCTGGGTCAGCAAGGCTGCGTTTCCTCATTTGCTTCTAAGAGTGTTGGGAGTGTGCAGAAAGCCTTATGGAAGTTAATAATATAACACCAATTCCCCTTCCCCTCTCCACAGCACAATACAGGCGTGGGAAGAACTAAGCTGGTTTGGCAGATTTTGTTGTTACAATGAAAACTGAATGCTACCCACTTCCCTTCTATTACCTAGGCACTCATGACACATGTGTCAAAAAAATCGTAAACTTCGGAGCAGAAATTTAATGTAATCAACAGACCAACAACCTCCTACTATTTCTTTCCCAATTTAAAATATAAGTCCTATGCTTTCCTACTTCTGAAAAGAATTAAACATCCAGTCACTCAGAGACTTAGTCTGCCCTTTAAGCATCATAGGATGAAGTTAATACATCTAGCTAATTTAAAATAAAGCATCGATTGAAGTACAGTTACGAGATGGATCAAACTGCAGAACTAATTGATCTCAGTAACTACCACCTATTTGCTGGATTAATTTTCAGCTGGAGCAGTTCCCCCTCCAGATCTCTGCACGCCCTTACAAATCACTGTGACTGAGGGATGAAGGAGAGCAGTGAGGAGGTGGGAGTGGAGAGAAGCAAGGAAGGTGTAGCTGCAGTTTTCAGCAGTAGCATTGTTTCAACATGTTTGTTGAAATGCAGCTTTAATGAAGAGAGATACAAAGAAGTCATCAATCACTTGTACATTCCTCATGTCACCTGTCATTTGTTGCTTTGCACCCCTGACTACTGGACCAGCACTCTCCTGGCCTTCTTCCTATACCTTTGTAGCAAGACATCTTATAACCATCCCTGCTTAGATCTTATTTTTTTGGCTTTACTTTCTGACTGTACATGAAAATTCCGCCATTCATCTATACTTATCCTGAATAATTCAATTCCTTTCCACACACTTTCCCCTGGTCAGGTCAGAAAAGGGATTGGGATGAAGTCAGGAGCTTTATTACTACATTTCCTGTCCTTCCTCTACACTGGCAGAACTTGAGTTTCTGAGTTCCAAGGGAAAACATACAGAGATGGAAAAACCCTGCATTTCAGTCTTCCTATGCCATATATTCCTAATTTCACATGGAAGGAAATGGTGAATGAATGACAGAGCAAACACTCTTCATCAGAAAAATGGAAAAAGTAAAAAATGCTAAATCAAATCAAGACTCTCCCTTAACTGAACTGCTTGAATATGAGGTTACTCCGAGCAGGACATAGCTGATAGAGGACATGAGCAAAGAGAAAATGACATTTTTTCCTCCAACCCTTCAGCAGTTCTAATCTGCTCAGAAGAGCTGAATGTAAACAGATATTTCGCTCTGCTTCTGCCCTCTGATTGCATCATTTTCCACAAGTTCATATGTAAACAGTTGAAAATCATGAGTCACATGTATTCTTTTCCAACATAAAGTATTATTTACTCCTCATTCTTGGATAGTCATCAAATGATATTTAATGTCATTTGTGAAGTTCCACACAAGTTTCACAAAGTTGCACAGCCTTATGTGAGTTTTCTTTAAAACATCTTACTTATCTGAAATGAATGCCATCGGCTTCTAAAAAATGTCCTTATTTTCTTAGTTGGTCACACAACACTAAATTGCATCAATATTGCAAAACTCTTTTTCTCCTGCTGAAATGACTGCTGAATTAAAAAAATATCTGCTGATGTCTTGAAATAAAAGATATCATGAAAGAATGAGAAGATATTATGGGTGTTTAAATCTGACAAATCTGGATCCAGAGTTTTGACTTTCCAAAAGACTGTTTAGTTGAAAAGAGTTTCTGATGAGAATTAAGCAGCTAGGTTATTTGTAATTATTTCTGTGTATAGTGCCACAAAGCTACATAACACTTTTTCTAATAAATAAAAAGGAATGAAACCAAGAATTCAGCTGAAGCTGATGGTGCTCTGTGAGGTTACACATGAAGAGCTGGCACTTGACCTATCCTACCCATCCTTTATTTCAGGGAAACTCATTCACCTTAATATGGGAATCTTTGTCTGAAAGGATGGTTTGGGTAGAAGATGCAAAATTCTTCAGTGCAAGATTTCTCAGACATCTGTAAAATATACCACAAACTGGTTATGGCCAAAAGATTCACTAAACAGCTACTGATATGAAAAAAAAGGAGCTGTTTTAGAGGAAGAATGCAAAGGAAAAGGTGGCAGGCCCCTGCATAACAGGGCTGCAGGCTGATGTTTAGAGCAAGATCTCATCTTGGACTGCATGGTGGTCACAGAGTGTCCCTTGGCAACTCCCAGCCCTTCATCAGCCAGTGCACACTGCAGGGGTTTTATGTTCCTATTTCTGTTGTTCATGGCTGCATCTGCTTGTATAATTTATGGCACTCAATGCATATTTTTCTTTTGAGATTCGCTGTGTTATTTATTCTGTCAGAAAGTGGTGGGACAATGAAGGGTTATCTGGCATCACAGAGCTGAAAAGGACTTGCCTTCTTGCCCTTTTTTTCTTGAATTATGACTGCTAATGGCAAAAACCTTTTAGTCTTTCTTCTTTCAGTTATCTGTGGCTCTGGTTTTCTCTTGCCTCTTTGAAAGCTTGAGGGAGAAATGTCAGGTGGTGAAATACTTAAGAATTAAAGGGCTGCATGGGGAAACGTTTTTGAAATTAGGTAACTTGGTATCTGAAACAAATGTACGATTGTTCTTGGTGCTTGGATGGCTGGCAGCCAGGCAGCAGGGGCTCTGCTGCTTCTCAGGGCTTCATTCAAACACTGTCATTATTGCCCCTATTACTTTTTTCTCCATCCAGGCCTCTCTTGAATGCCACCACCAAAGAGAAGAATGCCACGCATGGCTTACCCTGAGGAGGATTAGTAATCCTACACCTTGCACTGGCTGGCAGAGGTGTTTTAAGAACAACCAGAATTCTTTCCCCAAAAGCCAAATATTTTATTACTGTATGGACCTGATCCTGCCATGTAAACCCTAATGCCTGTTCATGTTTCTGGGCAACTCAGTGAAGGCTTCTTTGGTTCAACCACTTCCTTTCTTGCATTTTATTTCTTACATTTTATATGTTCACAGGCGTTCAAAAGTGAAATTTATCTAAATTTCTGGATGCACTTGCTATGAACCTGCAGAAAGAAATTACTTTGAAAAAGCACATTTAACACAGAATTGCTTTGATCACATTGTGGGCCTTGGGTGATTGCACACACCAGAACAAAAAAAAAGTTTCTTTCTAGGCAAATTCCATTCCAAAGTAAATAAAAAAGCTAAATTCAGAACTATAGTTACCCACAAAAATAAAAGCTACAGCCCATGCTAGAAATCAGTGTAAAGTAATGTTGAAAACTGTAGGAAAGGATTATTTCCTATTGCTTTTTTCTCCAGCCAGCCAAGCTTAGATTAGCTGATGATTTAACTGTTTCCTTCCATCCCCAGGTTGTTTCTTGGGATCTTGAATGGGAAAGCAGAAATGAGCTGAGGCAGCCAAAGCAGTGCAAGGATGAAGGTCTCGATGTAGGTGGTCTTGGGCTCTGTAAGATACCAAAGGAATCAAGTGTAGTGGACTGAAATTCCTGCCCAGCCCTTGTAGGTCACACTGCAATCCACCCTCCTGTTCCTCCACCCACTTAAGGAAAGCTCATGGAAATTCAATGAGTTTGAACCAGTGGAGCTGGTATGGTCCCCTGCAGAAATAACCCACACCATACGAATGAAAAACTGTCTTCTTTCTTCCTCTACATCCTTTTGCATAATTAATATTTTATTTGGTGAAAGATACAGGGGCAAAACTTGAGGTTAAGTTAGTTGAAGTGGTAAATGGGCTTATGTGATGACAGGAGTTAAGATTGCAGGTAAACTCTCTGCAATTACTTCCTATGACTTGTTTAATGCCATGAATTAGTTTTTCCAATAAATCACTCACTAAAAGCAAGCATAACATATGAAATCACTAGAAGAAATACAATATTTTTCCCAGCTATCTCTCAGAAGATATTTGCCATCATTCATTTTCCGTATCTGGGCAAATTTCCAGCAGCATAACTGCAAATGTAGAAATTCCTATAAATGAGATTGTCTAGCCCCTTCTAACATTAATATATTGAGCCAACACGGTGCTTTGTCTTAACCACACATTTTTATGTGTGCTTTGTTATCTACTTGGCTGGCAGTAAATTCTCCTGGTATGCATCAGTGCCCACGAGATGCCCTTGATTGTGCTGGATCCCAAAAACACTGACACAGGAAAGTGGGCAATCTGGAATATCAGTTTTGGTAAAGCACAAGCTGAAACCACCATCCTACTGACCAGGGGATGTAAAATAGAGTGCTGAGATCCTTCCATCTCATTATAGGCACTCTGAAGAGAGAGAAGAAGAGATTGTGTTCCTTCTCACAGTGTAGCTGATGTAGCCTTTGGATATATATCTTGATTTGTACTTCTAGGTTGTACACATTCTTGTGAATTGTTAAAATCCACTTAAAATGCTCATTCTACTAAGTGAACAGGATGGGTACTGCAGAACCACTGTGCTAA
Source organism: Chaetops frenatus (assembly GCA_013400775.1). Classification (NCBI taxonomy): domain Eukaryota; kingdom Metazoa; phylum Chordata; class Aves; order Passeriformes; family Picathartidae; genus Chaetops; species Chaetops frenatus. The sequence goes on along the minus strand of VZTR01019750.1, from coordinate 94,575 downwards.
AAATGGTAAATTTTGTTTACACCTTAAATCATCAACTTTCTATGCTGTTATTTAAGTACAATTTAAAAAAAAAATCTACATTATAGCTTACTCCAGTCTTATTCTTCTCTAAGATAATTCAGAAGGTGTAGATGTATGTAGCTGTAGCTTTGTATAACCCAGATATTAAATTTTAATGAAATATTATTTAAATATAGGCCTAAAATAGATCTCTGGAATACATACTGTCACAGTAACATCTTTATAGTCATAGCACAGAAATTAAAACAAAACCAGTGATCTCAGCTCTGTGCAGAAGGGTGTCAGTGTGCTGCAAGCCACACAAAAGCATCACTTTTTCATTCTTGCTGAAAGCATTTGCCAATACCTACATTCCAGGGGCTCCCTGAGGTTCCAGTGGGTGCAGGAAAGGTGCTTCTGCTGGGAGGGAATTCCCTCTGGGGAGTGACACAGACCTGTAGGGGTGATCCTCCTGTGCCCTGAATGGTGAACCAGAGAACCTCTGCCCAAGCTATTGTACCTGAACCAGAGATGCTCCTCTCACAGGAGGTAGGATTCACGCCTATGGGTACATAGATCTCCAAGAGCTCTGCTAGCAGAAGCCTTCAGCCTCTATTGAGGGTTGATGCCACCAAAAATAGGGTTTCAGAACTGAGTTCTAACCAAAAACTTCTAAGGAGTAATTTTGATGAGTGGATGGATTGTTTTGTGTGATGCCATCCATCACTGCGCCTCTTCACATCAATCTCACAGAGTATTAATAACCCAGAAATTCTGTTCCCATCTGCAGATTGCAAAGGAATATGGAACAGGAGTTGCACTGCTGTGTACCTGTAGCATATTTTCCTTCTCATCAGTTTCAAATCACAATGTCACAGCTGTGGATGTCCTAAGTCTACGCTTGGCCTACATCCATTGATGTGCATTGAACCCAACGTGTTAGGGGGCCTTGCAAAAATAAGGGTATTTCTATTGCAGGCACTGTGCTTGAAAGTATTTCATAACCAATCATACAATTAGTATCTTCAGTGTTTACAGGCAGTGTATTCTCAGCAGACTCATATTGCAGTTAGTGAAATAACTGGTAGTTATTCTGGTTTGATTCTGTCACAGACTTCCCAGCATGACTTTGGCTGTGTCATTTATTTATTCCCATTTTCCAAATAATTAAATAAAGCCAACATTCATTTCAAAAAGGTGGTGCAAGTCTGAAAGCATCAGTGTTTGCTGAGCAGCCTCCCATCATTGAATAGGAAGAGTCATAGATGTGGAAAGCATTATTCTTTTCATCTTCAAAGCCTTCTCTTTGTATTTACAAATTAACTGATCTGCAAAGCAGTATTTTTTCCCCTGGGCAGTATGATTAAGACTATTCTTATTAATTATAGGGAAACTTCCATAATTCCAATATATGTAGCTCAGAACAACATGATATATACAGACCTATTGCAATGTATTTTCATTTGGATTGTTAAACCTGCATAGCTTTGATGGTTTCATCCCACATTTGTTATATTGTATTTTTAATGCACTCAGACTGTGCTGTTATAATGGTGATCCTCCTCTTATACCCCATCTTTCCCACATGCATGAAGTCTGCTTTGTAGTGACATTCATGAAGCTCCCTGCTGTGGCTGAAACACTGGAGTCCTGCTATTTAGAATGAATGATTATTCCAGTGGTTGAAGTGTTCTCACAAAGGAGACTGGGCAGCAAGGCACTTCTTCCTTTCCTACACCACACTAGGAGAGGAAATCCTTATTTGAGCCTATGATGGGATCCTGACAGCCAGTACCTGGAGATAGTCTTAGCAGTGAGAAAACCCCACTTCTGAAGAATGAAGAGAATTTATTCACCGCATGAAATCGTCTTGAAAAACCCAAACATTCCTGCTGCTTTCTGAATAGAAAGGGCAAACAAACAAACAATTAAAAAAGATCAGTATAAATCAGGATTTCATCAGATTTTAGGAAGCTAAACCCAAAACTTAACCCCAGAGCCTCTCTCTGCTAAGTGCTGATCTCATCCTGCTAGTGCCAAAACCAGGCATTGCCTCTTCTTTCCCCAGGGCTCCTGCTGTGTGCAGCTTGCTCCTGCTGCTGCTGCTGCTGCTGCTGCTGCTGGCATTGTGCTGCTCAGCCATGGCCCCCAGCTTCTGTCAAAGCACTGGATCCTCCAACACTGAGGCAGGGCACAGTGCCTGTTCTATGGTGCCAGCTTTCAGACCATCTAACTCTCAGTGCTAGTGATGAGGAGCTGGAAAAGCTGCCCATTTCTCCTGTTTTGAATGAGGTGATTCAGGGAGAAGCACATGCCTGGTAGCTTGTGTTTTGGATTGCAGTCTGGGCCCGGGCACCAAGTGTTGCAGTGCTTCAGCTTTTTAATGGATGAAACTTCTGACTCACAGAGGAAAAGCAAAACTTGAACAAACACACAACTTAAAAGCTTCCAGGCTCAAGCAGAGACCAACTGCTGCATTAAGTAAGACTGTGAATGGTGAAACGGACTCTTAAATGGAAACACAGTGAGCTACAGAAACGAGCTCAGCTCCCTTTGATCACGCTGCAGTAAATGTGACCTATCAAATGATTGCTAAAGAGCTTGAGGGGATCTTCAAAAGTTAGTCATGGTAAAATAGATGCTGTAATTATATCCACTGATAAATTTCAGCAAAACCAGCACATTTGCTGATGGTGCTAGATGCTTTGCCTGATGAAGATTTCTCTTGTTACAGTGCATGTTCAGCGTGCACAGCAGCAATCCAAGCTTCCCTGATCTGTTCAGCAGACAGGCTTTGCATTGACCTGAAAGAAGAGCCCTTCAGTCTCTGTGGTGAACTGAGCCTTCACCTCCTGTAAACTCTGCACAGAAGGGCTCACTGCACCTGATGCCATCAGCAGCTCTGCACTGAGAGCCAAATCCCAGCGTCCTTCCCTTAGCAAGTGCCATCACCTCTCCCCCCACACAAGCAGTGGCATCCAGCACAGAGCCAGGGGGCAGCTGTGGAGGGCAGGCTGTCCAAGCTACCACTGTGTGCTGAAAGCAGCCTGGTCCTGTTTTCAGGAAGGGATAAAGGAAATATCACAGTTATCAGGAGTTGGACTTTGATGATCCTGACGAACTCCTCCCAACTCAGCATATTCTGTCATTTGGTGATTTTGACTACAGCCTGGTAACAGGGAGTGAAAGCAAGTCTTCTTTGTCCTAACACTGGACTATATGACTGAAAATTCAGTGAGGGATGGGTGAAAGCTCTTTTATTCTCACTTAGCTAATAGTCATTTGCATTACACTACTCAAGACAAACAAAAGTTAAATCATTAGGTATAAAATACAGCAGTTTCTGACTGCCAGCAGTCAGTGTGCACAAGTGTACAGCAACAAACCCTGTCCAGATATACCAGCCCCACTGTACTGCTCAGGATGCCACATTCCCACCTGTATGGTTTCACACTTAACAAAGAACTGGCTTTGAAATGTACAAACGATGAAGGCTACAGTACACTGAAAAATGGACAACTGAAAGTGTTTTTGTTGTTTCACCATACCAGAAGAATTCCCAGAGACAAATTAGTGCATCCTTCTAATCCATTGTCCCATTGTTCCCACAGCCAGACAGAATTTCTTTTTCATTTCGTGCCTTGTGGTGCAGTTTAGTATAATGAGATTGTAACAGGTCTCAAAATCATTAAATTATGAAAGTGTTTCTCTTTTCTAACCCTTGCCCTTAGAGTATAATGGCATCATAACAGCATCTGGAGACTGGAGCCGAGACCATTTTCTGTCACATCTCTGAGCTGATTTGCAGCACTGAACTGAAAGGCTTCACAGACACCTCCACCACTAATGTCAGTGGGAAATCTATTGTAAGGTTTTATGTGTTGTATCTCTCTTCAAGAGTGGATTAGATTTGAGTTTCTAAGTGATTTTTAATTTCTACTGTCTGAAATGGAGCTGCATTGCCTCTTTCTGGCCTTTCTCCTACTTAGGCAAATCTCATAAGATTTACTGGGCATTTACTTCTCTTATTTTGTAGCAATCCTACTGACAACACGGTTTTTACTAAAACCACAATACTTTTAGATAGCATAGCTTCCATATATTTATTTTTCAAGACCTGCACATTTGAAGGAGGTGCATGTTAAAGTAACATTGACGTCTTATGGCTAGCACACCTCTTGTCTCAAGATGGTGGGAAATGAACATATTAAAACATTTCTCAACCTCAAAAATAATAACCAAATGATGGCAATAATGTTTTAAAATGAAGGAAATTGTTAGTCAAAATTTTTACTGAAAATGAGCTTCATTTTTCTATTGTTGCAACTTGTCTGCCAAAAATCCCACGTATGTCTTTCTGTGTGTGCACAATGTTTAAGAATAATATAGCATCTTTGAAACATTTGATGGCTTCTGAATGAAAAGGTCATGAGAAAACCCAGGGGCTCTGTGTTAATTTTAAAGATGAGAAAGAATCATGACTCATTAAAACACTAAGAAAACCGATATTTTTTTTGTATTTTTGAAGTAATTTTCTATTATTTTTTGAACTCTGGTTTTGGATTTTTAAAATATATAATTAAACTACCAGAATTTTCTGTTATTTATAGCCCACAGCTATATAATGCAGTTGTTTTTGTCTGATACATGTTTTGTCTGATACAAGAACATCAGGCTGGGTAAGTACTTGTCCTGGAGATGACTTCAACTCTACCAATATTGGCACTGGCAATTCAGGAGGGAGCACTTTTCACTCCACTTTAACATGGAACTGATATCTCTGCCTAATTTTATAGCATACTTTTGTGTTAGCACTGCCATGGTTTAGTGGTTGCTGAAAAGACTCACATATACCAAACCCACGCCTGTAAATGGATCCACATGGTGGAACTGCCCTGCAAAAAGCTCCTGAAAGGACTGAGGCCTGAAGACATGATGTATTAAGTGCTTCAGCATTTTTCAAGATGAAAGGTGCTATAGGTATGCAATTAACTATTTCCCTTGTGTCCCTTGAGGAGCTTGAAATAAAAATGTCTTTCAGTCACTGGACAGTTCAACATCCCTTAGCACAGAAATTGAAGGCCAAAATGTATCAAATAATTTTACAATATTACTAGTCACCAGTTTTGGACCACTATGTTCGTCTCAACATGAATGGACATTATGAACATACTTAGATAAAAATATGTTAAACCTTTAAATCTATTTAGTATCCTGTATTGGAAAAGTGTATCACTCTTCAAACTACATAGTTTAAACCGTATAAATTGGCATAAGGAATTACAGTGTGTATAATATATAATTCTTTTTGGTTTTGTAAGAGAGTATCAATTACAATGTTATGGTGACAGCTCCGTCCTGCAGCCAGGAGAATCGCCACTGAAATCAGGGAGGGCAGAAGGTGCAATTACAGGCAGGCTGTTGCTTCAGTGGCAGAAACGAGAGGAGCCTGAGATGAGGCAGCCGAGTGCTGCGGCAGTAGGGAGGGATGCTGAGGCTGTGTACGCGGGGCTCTCCGGCTGCCGAGCTGCCAGCGCAAAACCCCTGCCCCGCATGCAGGGACGCTCCGGCCCTAACAGTGTCCGCGGCCGTATTTCGGGTTAACCCCCGGATCACCGGCGGGCACCTCCCGCCG
>VZTR01019750.1:45108-88415 GCA_013400775.1 Chaetops frenatus | reverse complement strand
TATACGGAGGGAAACCTGCTAGCCCTCGGGGCGCCTCTGCGAGCAACTTCTGCACCTCCTTCATGGGAATATGCAGAGATACGTGTGCGTATGTGGATGGTATCGATGTCTGCGTGCATCTTTCCCAAAGGCAGATCTGGTGGCTTCCAGCGATCACCCACCGCTGCGTGTCTCCGTTGCGCGTATGCCAACGTACACACACACACACACATGCACACACATAAATATCTATCTATATAAATAAACTTACATATAAATATGTATGTATAAGAGGTGTATTTATATACATGTACGGGGCCGAGCTGCCCGTGACCCCGGGGGCGCAGTGGGACGGCGCGGCGGGGGCAGGTGCCCTTCAGCCCCCTGCCTGCCCCCCGCTCTCAGAGCCCACCCGGCGCCTCTCTGCGCCAGCCAAGGGCGGTGTTGAGGTGTGAGATGCCCCCGTGGAGTTACGGGAGTTAGCCTGCAGTTGCTGATTTCTCTTTCTGCTGTCCCTTGAGAGGTAGGGTTTACTGGGGTGGTGGCGTCACCTGGGTGGCAGCATGACAGGGGAGCTGCCAGGCCGCAGTGACGGGTCGTGAAAAAGGAAAAGAGGTGAGGAACTGCAAGTATCCTCACAGGCAGCATTGGAGATTGGCCTGCATAGTACTTGGGATTATTCAGCTGGCTGGTGTTTCCCCTTGGGGGGAGATAAAGCAGCTATTCTGAATGTGACAGAGTTCTTCATGGTAAGCTATAATCTCAAAATACCTTTCTTTGATTCAAGTTACTGCTTTCTAGCAGCAAAATTGTGAGCATTCATAATCTCATATTTCATTATGGATCTCTTATTCCTCCACATTTTAGTACTAGTCTCTGCTTTCTACTGCTGTCTGAACAGCTGGAGTCAGGTCCATATGAAATTGCTTCATGACAGCAACTGCATCAGACCCTTTCCTTGGAAGATATGATAAATTTCACATTATTTTCTTTGTGGTGTGGTGCAAGAAAGGGACAGGTTTACAGTAAACTCTGATACGTGTGGACCTGGAGACTGTGGGAGCAGTTTTTTCAGGGCAGCAGGAGTTGTGTGTGGGCTGTGCATTGTGCAGTGATGCCGTATTTTTGGAGCTCTTCAGGGGAGAAAGCTATGACTATGTACGGGGGTTGTACGCTAATAGCAGATGCCTGTTTTGCCTAAACTTAATAAATATTTAATTGTAAGTGTTTTTAATAAGGAAACATACAGCAATATATTTCAAAGTTTATACTCTAATCCATTTATGCAAGCTGTCTTTCTACCAAATCCCTGGGCTTTGCTTTTACAGTGATTGTGATAGTAGCCTGCATGTGGGAGCAGGAGTATCATCACTTTCTGAATAGTTTGAAAAAGCAGAGTAGCTTATTCCTGTGGACTGTCCCTCATGTTGATTGGGTAACTCTGAGCACCTATTATACTTGATAGAAATAAGCCATGTGTATTTATACTGTACATAGGTTTCAGATAATCCATTAATCCTTATTATGTTCTAGAATGTGTTTCTGATGAAATCATTTAGCTGTTGTCTCATTGTGGATAGTGACCTCAAGGTCTGTTCTAACTTTGATTATTCTGTGCTTATAAAAGAAAGTGGTTGAATTCAGAAGCCCTTCATTTTATGACTTAGCCTTTAGTGAAACTATATTAAATGAAATGAGGAATTAAAGATAATTAGGCCTTTGAGTTCAGTCTTCAGGTATTTCACACATGACCCATGAAGAAGAAAATACAAATAGAGGATGCCAGTGGGGGTTTTGAGCTTGAAAAAGGGTTAATAAAAATTGCTTTACATGGAAATGGAAAGCACTTGCAACTATAATGGACAGTATAAAAAATGATGTGCACTGGGAGTGGGGCAGACATATAGAAGAAACCAAACAAAGCAAGCAAGTGGTAGAGATCTGAAAGACAATATGGTTTTAGTATGTGGTAAAGTGAAATACAGAAATGGCTGCTAAGAACTCAAAGTGATCATTGTTGTATGCTTTAAAGGTTTCTGTTCCGAACAGGATTAATTTTAGTTGTACAAGAAAAAACATGATGGAATTTTCTGGTGCTCTGAAACAGAAAAAATGATGAAGAGGCTGCCTGAATATATTGTTTTGAAAGACCAGGATGTAAAGGCTGTGCTCCTGAAAAAATATCGATGCATCACCTGTAGGGTCCAACTGAGGTCTAGGCTGAGCCAAGGATGGCTGCAGCTTCTCCCACTTCTCAATACATTCTCCTTGTTTGGAGTGGGTGGGAGCCCAAGAGGGGATTGGGAGGGAGGGAGCAGGACTTTGGCTGGTGGAGGACCTGGTCAGGGAGAAAAAAGTTAATAAGAGAGCAGATTTGCCCCAAACTTGCTCCTTTCTTTCTAGAAAGGGCCCTGGGTTCAGGAGAAGAATTTGGGTCTTCACTCTTATATAGATTTAGCTTTGCGTGATTATTTAGTAATGTGTTTTTAGGGCTTGCAATGTGTAAAAAATAAGGTAAATGGAGAAGGAAGGGAGAGAAGAAAGAGGTAAGTAAAATATGTTAGTTTTGAGCTGAATGTCTAAAATCTAGGGCAAATATTTGGCACAGCTAGTTCAAAGAACCTACTTACTTCAACTCCTTTTTACAGAATAGTAAAGGTACAGTTGGCATTTGAGAAACATTGTGTTAATGAACACAGTTGTCAGTCTGAGATAACATCAAAGCAAGAAATACAAACTTCCAACATGATTTTAGGCAAGTTATTTCATTCTTGATGCCTTAGTTTCCTTAGTTGTAAACTGAGCAGAAACTACATGCCTGCTTTGGAGTAGTTTGTCCTATTTATTGATTTTTTTGGTATCTCCCACTTCAGTTTCAGAGGACAGCTTTCAGATGCACAAAATGTTTTGTTTGTTTATTTTTAAGAAAGACACTAAAATAACTCTTCTTAAAGCCGGAGGACAATTCTTGACTTACATCTCACTTTCAGGTGATGAAGGACTCTGTTGGTTTATTTTGCATGTTGTAAAGTAAAGCTTATATTATTAACTGTTAGAATATTAACTGTGCCTGGTTATAGATATCTTCCTTGGTATAGAAGTTACTTTTAGGTAGAAAGCCAGTATGTTTATCTACAGTCAATCAGGTTGTTAGTCATGTGTTATTTAAGCTGAAGGTAAAAGTGGAAGGATACTGATAAGGCAAGATAGCGTTGAGGCTTTTAGCATCTGCTTAAAAACTGATGGAGAGAACCATGCTGGACATGAAACGCTACCAAACAAGACTCATACTGGAATTAGAGACAGTGCTCATCTTGCTTCCAGCTGTGATCAGTACTGATTATATACAGGTTGGGAAGACACATAGGGTGTGGGACAGTTTTGTGGGTCCTCTGACCTCAAATCCCTATCTATCTATTCTCTGTCTATTTACACAACCTTCAGCACAGTAATTGCTGTAGGCAGGATTATAAGGTATGTGAAATGTAAAGGGTGAAATCTGGGATTCCTGCAAAATGCCTCTGTAGACTTAAAGATGGAAGTGAAAATTTGTCTATGATTTCTTTGGAACTTGTAGCATCTTTTTAATGTCCTTCATATGGCTACTGGGAAAATCGTAGCTGTCAAATGGCCATTCCTGCAACCACAGATGCCTTGTTTGACAGAAACTTCAACTTTAGAGTATCTGGGTAAAGCAGTAAAAAAAAGGTGTGAAACATTATTTCTTAATGAAATTGATATATTTGGCAAGGGATTCCATAATATTAATTACAGTTCTGTTTAACAGATTACCTGAAGTGTAGTTGTTAGTAAAAAAAATTAGAGTTAGAGAAAAACTTAAATTGATACAAACTATGCTTTGATTTATTTTTTAGAAAGAGCAGAGTAACCACAGAATCACAGAATATGCTGAGTTGGAAGGGACCCACAAGGATCATTGATCATCCAGCCTGCACAGACCCATCCCCAAGAGTCACACAATGAGCCAGGAGCATTGTCCAGATGCTTCTTGAGCTCTGTCAGGCTTGGGGCTGTGACCACTTCCCTGGGGAGCCTGTTCCAGTGCCCAGCCACCTTCTGGATGAGGAACCTTCTCCTAATATCCAAACTAAACTTCCCCTGACACAACTTCTGGCTACACTCTCTGGTTCTGACACTGGTCACTGCAGTGGCTGCCTGTCCTCTTCCCCTCATGAGGAAGTTGTAGGCTGTGATGAGGTCTCCTCTTATCTCCTGTTCTCCAGGCTGAACAAACCAATAATAATAAAAAAATTCTTTAAAAGTAATGATTCCTTTTGGCTCTCTCCCCTCAAAATCATTAAATCATACTAAGATTTTTTGCAGGTAATAGCTTTGATAACTGTCAGTCACTCTTAAGTCACGAAAAGTAAACTGTGTGACTCAGTTTTTGTCAGTCTATTTACAGTTTGAATCTTCTGCCTCTGTGATTCTCCCCCATTCCTGAAAACAAACTGAGTATGTTACCTGTTCTCTCCAGCTCCTGTATCTGCAAGTGGAGCAATGCCTGTCAGTGAGGAAGTGAGCACCACAAACAGGAAATCTGTATGGACAGTATTATTCTGGTGGTTGTCTCTTCTTTCCCATTTGGCTCTCACACTTCCTCTTCTTAACCTTCCTAAATGCAGCCAGTTACCCTGCTCCTATAGCTGCACCAAACTCACACACTATGGAATGGGTTAGGTAAGCTGAGCCTTGTAGCTTTCAGGACACCAATTCAAATCTGTCAAGGGCTGGAAGAGACTGTAATTTGTGTTACTGTGATCACTTCCTAGCAATAATGCAAAGCAAAATTGGATTTAATTCAGTTCTCACTGGGTAGATTCATGCACTGTGTGTAGGAAAAGGTGTTGCAAGCATGTTCAAAAAGATGTTGCAAACATGTTAATAGCATTACTCATGTTGTTTTTCTCATAAGTTCATAACAACACAGAGAGACAAATCAGGCTTTCTCATGTTTCATCTCTAGAGCTCTTCTCTCCAGACCAGCAGCATGTTTTGAACTCAAGAATGGAGGAGATACCCCACTTGAAGCTTCTACCAGTTTTGTGGGACAGAAGATTTTATTACCTTAGGCAGCATTGCTTAGTCAGCATTTTGCTTATTTTTCTTTCAGTGAGATTTGTTCTGGCTCTTACAGTCAAACTCTCAAATGAAATGCTGAATTGGACTCTAGATTAAGTGTCATTTTTATGCATTTTGGAGCTATATGGAGTATAAGTTGATTCTAGACTATTTTTTCTTCACCACTGGAGTAAAGGAGAGGGGTGGCATACAGAAACACTTTTTTTTGGTTGGTATGTGCAGTAATTGAATGCAGAATAAATCAGTATGCTATGAATTAAAAACAACTTGCTGCAATGGACACTTGCACAATATATATTGTTAGCCTATTAGAGCTCAAACTGTTATTACTAATAAGACACTATATAAGTAAACTGAATTGTTGCCCTTTAATTAGCTATTTATTTCCAAAACATGAATTATTAACACTTGTTTTAGTCATGAATGGTGTTAATTATAGTTACTGGAATTCAGGTTTTTTTCCTTTTTTTTCTTTTTTTAGCTGCGTTTCTAAAAACAAATGAAAATGTAGACCAGTCACGAGAGAATCCTCTAGTGATAGTCAAACCTCAGCAGAGAATCTGTGTCAGTGTTAGCTATATGGAGAGAAACTACAAGTATCAAGTATTTTATCATGAATAAAACAACATACAGAATTGCAAATTAAAGCATTGGGCTCTCAGCAGAAAAACATGCTTTATCTGATCTTCAAGGAGTTTTAAAAAAATTACTAGTATTTTACAGAGCTGATAAAATATATGTTTTAAGTTCTAATTAAAAATAGCAAATCTGAAATTCTTTTATTGAACCTTAAACCACATGCAAATAATTCAAGTAAGGATTAAAATTATATTAAAAGTACATTATTGAAAAGTGAATATACGTGAGGAGACAGTGAGGGAGTACCAGTCAGTGACATGCATTTTGATAGGTTTTATTCTGACTTCCCTCTTGTTTCTCCTTTCCTTAGAAATTTAAGATGATTTTAAAGTTGATGCTGCAGTTCTTTTGTCAAGAGAAGTTTTGTGTAGCTGTAATAAAGAACCTGTCTTTTGATCTCTAAAATCTTGGGGATGATGTGAGAGAATAAGTAGGAAGGTTGCATGATCAGTGTAATGAGTACATTTTTTGTTGAGTGTTTGCTCTTTGCAAATGACACTAATTGGGCAACCGTAAGAAATTGTGAAAGCTTAGAGGGAATGCAAAAGGAGCTGTGGATGATGCTCTTCGTCCATGAAACACAATTTAAAATGCTCGTCCATTACATAATTAAAACGTGGAAGTAGCTCCCTGAGGTTTTTTAGGGAGATGGGGTGGGGATAATGATATGTTAACATGATTTCACTAAATTAATTCTTTGGAAAGTAATTAAGTGAGATTGTCCACACTCCATTACTTCCAAAGGGTAAAATCTGACATGGTCCATCATATTCTCATCTTTGAAATGACTGATTATTGTAAATATAATGTATTCATTTGAAAACCAGCATTGGAGATCTTTAGCACTGTTTTTCAGTAACGTGGAATGTAGAAACTAATCCCCTGTTTGGATTTAAAATCTGAAATAAACACTTCGTTGTGATAAAAACAGTTTGCATTTCTTAACAGCATACTGTATTTGATTGGGAACTTACATCAAGGTTCCTACAAACAGGAATGGAGAAATGTTTTCTGGTTTTAAGTATGACTTCTATAATCTGTTTCAGGCCAATGCATGAAGCATTGCAACTGGCTTGTAGTCATCTGAGAATTGAGTGTGAACAGGAGCCTAAGCTAAACTTCGAAATGTGAGGTTCCTAAGATACATTTCAATATGTAAATACAGAAACAATCTTTGTTTCAAGCTGGTAAAGGCAGATATTTTCAAATGAAAACCTCCTAATGAACCTTTTATTTTATGAAAACGAGATCTTTCTTTTTCTTATGACCGTGTTGAAAAACATAGCAGACTGAAACAGATTTTGATGTTTCCCAATGCAGCTTCTGTACACCCAAGTGGGGCTGAGTGGACACTGGTGTCTAGAATTTCCTTGAGGCTATTGAAGTTCTTGTACCTGAAGTAAGCAGCATTAGGAGCAGCTCTAATTTTATTTTTTTTCCTTTAGTGAAAAAAAAAAAATCCCTCTGAAACCTGAGAAAGATCCTGCGGACAGTTTCATATTTATTTCATATTTACTAAAACCAGTTACCATTTTGTTGCTTCCTTTTTCCCTTCCCTATCCAGCATTTCACAAGCTGTTTCACCCAGACCTGTTGCTGCCTAGAAAGCACCCTTCCACCTCCCAGATGGAGAGGGTGCTTTAAAGAGCTTGAGGATGTGGCAGGTGACTCCTTGTGCTGCCCCTGGAGCAGGTACATCAGGGTTCCTGTGTTACCCACATCGTCCCCCTGCTCAGTGCCTGATGGATGGCACAGTGCCCGAGGGTGGCTTCCTGGAGGGGACTGAGGTCTGTGGCTGCATGGGTGGTCCAGCAAGGCTGGCTGGGCCACAGGGGGCAACGAGGTCTTTATCTAAACTGAGAAAACCCTTACAGGCATTAGCATATCCTGAGGCTCAGGCCAGTCTTTATTCAAACCAGCGTCTGCACTGCTGCCTTTTTGCTTTACGTCTTCCAAATACAGGCCAAAATTATAGGGCAGTGACAGCCAGGACTATGATTAAATGATCTGAAAAATCAGGCCATCGTTTTAATTTCCTAACTGTGAACCTAAACATTGAATTTTGAATTCAGTTTTAAAATTGAATTTAAGGAGTTTCTGTCCATGTATCATATGAGGCAGTGTTATAAAGCACATGTACAATACCTCAGTATAACACAGCAAGTAATTACTGATGTGATTCGAGGTAAGAAGCAAAATCCAGACAGTGTGCAGATGATAGAAATTTAATTGTGGACTTCAGTAGGACTGTCATTTGAAACTCTGGAAATTCTCATAGCAAGATCTAGTTGAATCTAAAAAATGAGGATTCTTAGACATTTTGGCTCTCATAGTAAAATACATATACTACTGTAATTTAGTGAACTCTGTATGATGCCATGCAGGGAAGGAGGTGTGAGGGTAGGTTCTTTTTCTCCCTTTTATCCTAGACAGTGTGAGAAATTCTTGTGGTAGCTGTATTTCAGTTTGGAAATAAGTGATTTTCTCTGTGTTCAGAAGTTTCAATGAACTAAATAGGAGTCCTTTGGGACCAAATACTTTATACATACAATTTTAAAGTAATCATTTACATGTTTTGCAAGGCTTGAGGCCTTTCTCTACTGAGAAGTGAGAAAAGATCCATTTGAAAAGTTTGGTGTTTTGGTGTGTGGTCCAGCAGACATGTAGGCTGGGGTCAGCTACTGGTGGCATACAGATAAGCCTTTTCTTGCCTGGTGTACTGCAGGATCTTGCAGCTGAGGGGCTGAATACTTTAGAGGGCTAAGTACTTTCTAAGATGCACTAGGTCTGTGATGCTGCACTTCAGCACGATGTCTACATTGGCAGGAACCGTGGGACAAGAGGAGGAAATCTGTAAAGCAAAATAGTTTGGGGTGAGGGCTGGGGTATCCATGTGTCTGTATATTTGCTGTGGGCTCACTCTAACTTAATGCTGTGTACTAAACACACTTCAGCACTGGAGCCCTCCTGCTGTGCTCCTGGAGACTTGGCCACTCTGTGAGCCAAGGAGGACTGATGGGTGATCATCACTGCATCAGTGTCCTTTGGGTCCAGAGTGAAATATGTGCAGGGAGCTGTGGCACTTGTATTGTCATAGTCTTTGAGAGATGTTTTCTCCCACTCTCTTGTCTTAAACCATCATTCATTCTGATTTGGGAAGTACCATGGTTAGTCGTGTTGGGCTTGAGTGCCTCTTCAGGCCTGAAGATTTTTTTTAAACAGTTTCTCTGTCAGAAAGATGATTATGAGAGTTGATCATGTTCAGAACAAAAAATTAAAATCTTGAACTTCTTTGTTTTAGGCAAGTTTTAATGATTCAGACAACTAAAATCAAGGCTTTACATTTCCAACAGTCCTGCTTTACTGAAAGCCCAGTCATTTTTAAGGCAGAGGGAGGGGAAGGAATATGGGTGTAGCAGTCTACCTGTCCTTTTTATTATTTAATAGCTTGGTGTTTCCATCTCTGTTTTTAAAGCTGAATAAATGAGATACAAATAGTAAGGGCTTTGGTTATGGGATTCCCTCCCTGACTGCTATTGATTGACCCACCTATGGTGGGTTTTGTTTAGATTGATTTTGCTGCATTGGACAGTCTGTTATTTGAAAGATTTAGGATAAGCATGTTATCTGTGCAAGTCTGTAAAAAACTGGTTCTGACCATCACACCAGTAGTATTTCAGAGCAAATTTGTAGCCAAATTACATTGTTTGTTATTTGAATGATATTTCAACTTTCTTTTGGTTTTAGGAAAGAGTTAAATATCTGAGTTGTGGGATTAAATGTTCAGCTATGGAATTGAAAAATGGTTGCTGTTGTGTTAAGTGAATGCTTTATAACTAAAATTCATGGAAGTTGGAAAACGCATTTGTTGGTATGGTCTCCCGAGAGCAATATATTTGTATCTACTCACTCATTTTTTATGGAGCACTGGATTTTAGGCATTAAGGTGAAACTTTGCAGCAGTGAAGAGAGTAGTGGGGTTTATTCCAGCATTGCCTCATGTGTAAGTTATTTGAGAGATTCTGTTTTGTACCTGTCAGTCCTTCGTAAGATACTCTTGCTGGGATTGTAGCTTCTTCTGTGAAAACATACCCCTGGGTGATTGATCTCCTTTTTTCTAAATTTTGTTTAAATAGGGGGAGTCTATAGCAGGCCAACCTACCACTTCCCACCCTCCCACAGGACCAAGATGAATCAAAAGAACTCTTTCTCCTTTCATCTTCCCTTTTAAAAGAAAATGTACCTTGTTTCTGATGCATACTGATGTAATACAATCATTTTTCTAACTTTGAAGATGAGTAACACTATGTGATAATGTTTCAACTGTTTCAATGGAAGGGTACAAAGTAACATAGATCGGGAGACAAAGGGACGTTAAAGATGACAGGCTCAGTCCTTCAGATGTTATGTGATAAGAGGGTGTATAGTGGTCCTCAGGAGTAAAGGTTAATAAACCAGAGAGCTGTGGGAGCTGGAAGATAGTACTGTAAAATTCAGGAGACTGAGGTTAAATGGATCCTGGTTTTGAGGGCAAACCTGATACCCCTGCCCCACTGCCCGTTTCCATTTTCAGCTTGGGCTGATAAACCATCCCACACTGTGCAGCTGCTTGGCAGAAAGGTCTTGTTTCCCCTTCCCCACTTGCTGTCTGTGGTTTTACCTACTTGACAGACTAAATTGTCAGGAGTTAGTTTAACATGCTAACCTAACAGAAAAAAAAATTAAAAACAGGCAGTATCTGTGTGTGGTATTTTTGTTTTGCTTCTGCTGGGTTTGTTTTCTGCCAACTTGGAGAATTAAGTCAGCTTCCAGAGGCAGCAGAAGATAAATTGTAGGAGAAGTGGTGCTGCAGGCAGACTGGGGGCTTCTAGAATGGCCATTGTGTCTGGTGGAACTGGACCCTCGCTTTTGTCATTGCAGCTGCTTGTGGCACCATGTGTTGCACAGCATCAATAAATTAATCCAAGTTAGAAGTGTTGCCCATCTGTTCTGTATTGTAGCAGGTAGAAGTGATCCCCTTTTCTCTCTCTGGTGCCAGGCATAGTGGTGGTAGGCAAACTTTTAAAACAATGGATAAGGCAGTACAAGGGAGACACATGCAGCTGCTGAAGACAGTAATGAAGAGGGAAACTACTTTTTGGCTGCCCCAAATATGATTGAAAATTGAATTAAAGGTTCACAGAGGTGGAAAATCACCTATGCATGATACATTTAATTCCCAGTCCACTTACCCATTCTAAGCAGAGTGAACTAACATAAATTTTTTACCATTGAGATTCCTGTCTTTCTTTGGTGAATGTTTAATTTTTGTGGTTGCTTTTCATGTGTGTCTGTGTGTGTTTTGTTGTTTTTTTCCCTCCCTGGAAACTATGAATCTCTTTTTTTTTTTTTTTTGTAATCCTTTTTATGTGCTTTTCAGAATATGACATCACATTCAATTAAAAAAAAAATCATAGCCCCAGGCACACAGGTGTACTCAATATTTTTTAACTGAAATTTTAATTAATAATTGAATCTCACCTACCTATTTTCTTGCACTTTAGAAATTTGTAACTCTGTATTTCTTAGAATTTTCGTTTATACTTTTGAAATAGAAATAAAATTTCTATGAAAAGAACAATGCTTTCTTCTTTTTTACATTACTTTACTTGGGAAGTGCTTGTTTCAGGGGCATGTTCATCAGATTACTCCATAACTTTTCAGGAGAAGGCATACCCTAAAACCAGAATTTATCAGTAACAAACATCCTCAGTGTGAAGCTGCTGCTCTGTTCTCAGAATCAAGTGTGGCTGACTGGAGCTGAAACATTCTTTTGATTACAGTAGACTCACTGCAAGGACAAGAGGGAGATCCACAAGATCTCTGTGCACTGGAGGAATTTAAACACAAATACTCTTGGAGCTACTGATCATCTTCAGTGGTCCCATATAGGAAGGCCTGGATTAAAAACTTTGCACTTGAGAGAGAGCACTTGTGTCCTGTTTGTTTACTCTTCTTTGCTTCCAGAGAGATTAAATTAGCCTAAAGCAGCTCCAGTGATTCCTGCAAGGCTCTGTAGGATTTTGTGAAGCCCAGAAACCATTTGGTTGATGCTGAGTTATTAACCTTGGTAGTTGTGACTCAGAAGGTTATGAGAGATTTGTGTGCATATTGTTCCAGGAGGGGGTAACTTCAGGACTTTTCCTCCTTTCTAGTTTTTATATTGGAGTTTTTAATTTAAAAAAAAAATTAGCCTCAGGGAGCCCTCTAAATCTAAGCCTTTTACTGCCTCCTGAATTTGGCAGTTGCTTCTCTTGGTTTAAGTCTCTAGGCATGTGTGATGTGAAGCTTTGAAGTAGCTGTTGCCTGGCTGAAGCCTCTCTGGAGGCAAGGAGAAGGATAATAAACTTTTGACATTTTCTTTCTTTCCATCATGCAGATATTTTAACAGAAGTGAAACAGCTGATTTTTAGTAGAGACCCTAAAATTACAGATTTGCTAAGACTGTCTCTTTTGTGGTTTGGTTTTAATTTGGAACAATTGCAAACATCAGTGGTGTGGAAAGCCACATGCATTTTGTCAGTGTCTTAATATCTGGCATTAGGAACTGGTTAATCCATTTAAGAAGTGAAACAAGAGATTCAAGAGGGAGATGTTTCAGCCCAGTTGTCTTAGATATTGCCCAATGGAATACTGACAAATACCAGAAAAGGCAAAGAGAGGCAGTTAGGTGGGGGGGTAAAACTCCAGCAGAAGTTTTTGGTTCTTTGTAATTCTGGTTCCAGATAGTGTCTGTCAGTCCCAAGCTCAGTGAGCAAACAATTTCCGAGTCTATGGCAGTCTGTATCCCAAACAGCAAACACCTTACCCTCACCTTTCCAAGCAAGGCTCTACCTCAGGACTGCTCGTGTACTTCCCCCAAGAACAAAATAGATACAAGGCCACCTTTTCCTGGTTATTCCTATTTCCAGTCTGGCTCCCTTGAAATAAGTGTTGTCTTGTACAGAATAAGAAGTAGGACAAATACTTCAGGGAGGGAAAAAGCTATTTCAAACATCTTGATTATGACATGGTGAAAGTCTTTCTGTTTGGGTGTTTCCAGCTGTGGCATAGAGCACTTCTGACACTACACTGGTTTGTATTAACTGGGTTTACTAGATTTAGTAATGGCAAAAATACATAAAGAGGTTTTAAAACAATTGGTGTCATGCAGCCTTTGCTCAGTTTACCAAGCTGTCTTTGTTCTTCTGTGCTGCAAAGACTGTGCACTGTGGAAGCTTTATCTTTACTGTAAATGTAGTAGTAAGATTGTTTTATAGAAACTTAATTTATCTTAAAAAGTGTAAATTATCTGGTTTTACGTGCAGCTTATTGTAGTACCTTTTCTTCTGCCTCATAGATAGGTAGACCTGTATAAAAATCTAAAGTAATTTTGTGCTGCAAACAGCAATTCTCTTACTCTGCTGAAAAGTCAGCAACTTGCACAGTTGTGAAATCTTTCCTCTTTTTTTCCAGTTATGACTGGGAAAAATTGACATGTTGCTCTTACGAGCCCATGTTACCTGTCCTTTAGCGAGCTGTGGTTGAACACTGCATACTAAATGTCAGTTATCAGATTGTGCAATGTGTATGAGCAGAATTCCCTCTTCCACAGCTGTGCGAGTAGGAATGGGAAGCAGTCAAGTAAGCTCAGTCCCTCAAGGCTCGACCAGGGCAGAGTGCAGTGAGGTCCAGGGAATTTTTCTGACCTTCTGTAGGCACAAACCTTGGGAAACAAACGGGTGTTGTGAAAGTGATGGCATCTTTAGGATGATAAAAGTAGCAGCTTAAAAAAAAAAAAAAGCTTTTGACACTTCTGACAGGCTTGCACATGATAATTAGATAGTAAAAAGAAGGTGTGGGTTGGCAAGGCATTAGGTATGAATGATATGCAGGTTCGTATCCATTTTTCTTTAAGCAATGTTGCGCTGAAGATGAAGCCCCTGAACAGTTGTGTAAAGCAAGGTTTTAAAGGGAAAATGGATTGTATCCATTTGAAATAATTCAAGGGAAGCTGGGGAAAGCTACTGGCACTCTCATTCCTTTTTCTGAATAACTCCTTTGCCTCGGTAAGAAGTTCTTAATACAGCATATTATAGGTATATTCTTAGAACTGTGTGTATTGGCTTACCCAGTGTCTTACTTATTCACTTTCAAATTAACTTTCAGAAGTAACGAGCTTTTTCTTGCACTGTATCGTCTGAACATTACCCTTCCTGCCTTTACAACCTGTCGAGGATGCAGGAAAACATCTAAAGGAGAGGATGATTTTTGTAATTTGCATTGAGAAGGAAGAGGAAGAATGGAAAGAAGGAGTGAAGATGAAGCAGGGCCTTGACCTACCTATAATGTATGAATTTTATAATTAGTCCACAGGAAAGCAAATTATGGGGCGATACTCATAAGGCAGAAGACAATACCTGGTATTCCGTATTTCTGTGAGATTTGGGGATCTTCAGCTTAATTTGGCAGGGTATCATTAGCAGGCCAAATGTAGTGGTGGCAGCAGAATTGGGTTCAGATAGTGGCAACTGCCCCTCTCCTATTGCCACGTTTCTGGCTGCTTGCATTGGATTTTGTCCATGTTCTGCATGCTGTGCCATCTGGGAGCCTGATTCCATACTTTCCTCCTGCACACTGGATCCCAGCTCTTCCCCACAACAAATAGAGACCCACTCCTACCTGCTGAAGCCCCCTGAGCTTCCAGCCTGGCAGTGGTGCCAGCTCTCTCCAGTACCTACTGGTGGCAGTCACTCGCCCTGTCCTCTGGGACCACGACTCCTGAGTGCAGCTCAGAGGTGAAGCTATCCCTGTGTGTGCTGGCTTGAGACATGGGGCAATCTCTTCCATGAAGGTGGGAGCAGCAACTGCTGCCTGTATTGCAGGGACTTGTCTGTGGGCAGTCAAGAGGCAATTGTGAGGGTCTGTGCTAGCAGTTTCTAGATATTATTTTCATTGCAAATTTTTAGTACCATTTTGATTTCCTGAGATAGTTCTGGAGGACTCAGCACTGTTGGGGGGACCATTTTCCCACCACCCCACTGCCCTGTCCTGTTTGCCAGGCTCCAAGTCCTTCAGAAATCAGGTGGGAGCTGCCAAATTAGCAGATATTTGTGCTGAGTGTGCTGTAATCTCTCAGCACTGATGCTGATCAGGCTTCGTGTACAGGTCTCAGCAGCACAACTGAATGTCCTCCAACCTTTGCCATGCCTGACTGGGTAGTCTTTAGCCCCACAGCACAGCCCTGACTGAGGGCTGCAGGAGTAGGGCTGGGTAGATTTTACTGATGATGGAGGTAGGGGACACCTTCCATTAGATCAGGTTTCTCAAAGCCCCATCCAACCCGACCTTGAACATTTCTAATAATGGGGCATCTGCAGCTTCTCTGGGCACGCAGTTCCGGTGCCTCACCAGACACTGAGCAGGTTGAAGACCAGGAGAGTCCAGGACCTGCACCATGAGAGGGTAGTCTTTTGCAGAGTTTGTGGGGAAGTGCTTTGAAAATTCTTGGGACTTGCCTTTTCTCTGCTGTAAGCAGTTGTCCATGAAACAAAGTGGGGTTTTTTAATCATCTGGTACAGATCCATGGATGCTGATGCACTCACCTTGATGCTGGTTGTTTTGTGGATGAAGTGGCAAACAGATGGAAAGTTCTAGCACCTCTGGAAAAATTAGAAAAATTATTAAGCTTTCCTTTTTAAGCTCTGGAAAGTAAGAAAATGTTAGGACTAAGGCTGCATAATGGAACTTAAGACAGTCTTATTCATGTGTTATAAGGTTTTTTAATTAATTCATCATTCCCTATAATTTTCATAGAAATTAGGCCTAATTTGTTTCAGAAGACAGACTTTCCTGAAGTCAAAGAAATTAAATAAACATATTTAATGTAATTTTGAAATGCAGTAAATATAAAATAAGTAAATTTGATGTGCAGTTCAAAAGCCTCTTTTTCACATAAGGGGAACTACTATGGCATTGAACTACTTTGCAATAAAGTAGGAATAAAAGATATTTTTCTCTTTTAATGAATAGGGAAGCAGGAACTATCACACTCTGTGAATGACTGCTCAAAATGTGGTTTTCAGTTAAACATTTGTGTTTGGGTTTATTCTTGTGTAGATTTTTTGAGAAGCAAGTTGTTTGTTTCTTTGCTTTGGGTTTTGTTTTGTTGGGTTTTTTTACTTGATAGTGTGCCTGTGAAGCTGTCTTGTTTCCATCTAAAAGGAAGAAAAAGGAGAGGTGTGGATAGATTTGCCTGAGTGTGTGACCCCTTTGACTTAGTGGCACTCACCACTACAGCAGTTGCTTGTTGGCTTAAGTGTAACAGGATTCTTGATCAACTGGATCATTTTTCCTTTCTTTTCAACTTTTGGCTTTGCAAATACTGAATGCTTGCTTTTGGTGAAGAATCAACATTTGGAAACTGTTACAAATAAGACCATTGAGGGTGAGGAGTTGTGGCACTGGCTCAGGGAAGCTGTAGCTCTGGGGGTCAGACTTCTTCTGTCCTTTATATAACTAAGCATTTTTGTGATGAAGCTTTGCTGTACTAGGCTTTAATCTTGACTTTCTTCTGCCAAAATGAAGGATATTATGAAAAAGGCATCTCCTGCTTGCCATGGCTGACTTAAATAATTGATGTGCTTTGAGAAAATATTGTTTCCTGAGCTATCTCTTCAGTGGAATTGGGAGAAGTTGTTTCCAACCAGTTTCAGCTTTTTTCTGTCTCTTGGAAATGTAGTGATTTTCAAATTCAATGTGGTGCTCAGTTTACTGCCAATGGAAGTCACTGCTCTGTGCTGTGTTGAAGAAGTTTACTGTACCTGGATATTGTTTTGGGCAAATCGTATCACTGCAATAATCTTTGCATACTTGTAGACCACTGTTCTACATTCAGGACTGCTTTAAAAAATGTTCCTTCTTGAATTGTAAGTAAAGATTGTACTGTTAAACAGTGCCTTTAAAATACTAAATTCATTTAGTTCAAGTGGCTGTACTTGACCTAACTTGTGTCTCTATGCTTGCATACAGAAGTCTGACTTACATGGGGTCCACCCACATCCAGAGCTAAGACTGCATAAGAGAACTTTTGCCCTAAAGCTGAGTGGCAGTATTAGCCTTCAAGGTTTGCCTTTGCTGATAGGCTCCACCTTATCATAAAAGTTGAAGCTCAGATTCTCAGTAATCACAGGGCTACAAGAGCCTTATCAGCCAGGCTTTCTGCAGGGTTTGTTCACACTAGTCCTTCAGCACAGTGCTGTTAGGAGATGGCTTTTGGAAAAGGATTTGCTGTGCACAGCCTGCTCCCATCTAATCTCTGGAGTGAAAACTCATACGGGAGAAGTGCTGACTGCCGCCAGAAGGAAATCAGCCCCACAAAGTCCTTGAAGGAGAGCAACGGTCACGAGCCAGGCTCTGCTTGGACCTTGGCCTGGGGCTTGTTCCCAGCCAAGAGCAGACCAGACATCTGCTGACTCCGTTGCTTTTACTGAGGGCTCTCCATCACCCAAGGGAGATACCATTTTGCATTCATTGATCAAAGCGTATTTGTAAAATTTTTTCAGCCAATCTTAAAGATATAAAAGAGTTTGTCTCCTCCTCCATCTCCTCCTCCATGAAAGCCTGAGTTTCTTTTAAGAATAGGCAGTGTGCATGCTGCAGAGGATGGGGCCAGCCTTGGCATACGGCTCGCTCGCTCTCACGGGGCGGCAGGACCACACTCGCACAGTGCGCTGGGAACGGCATCGCAGCTGGGTGAAATCTGGGACAATGCTGTGCACCCTATTGTGGGGAAATAAGAATATGGTCTCATGCTAGGGAACCCAATTAAAAATAAAAAGAATGCAAATTGTCTTTGATTAGAGGAGTCACATTTTTAACCAAATAATTCTTCTAATTACATGTGTTTCTCTGTTTCCTGAAATAAGCCTGAATTCATTTTTTATTTAAGGATTGCAAATAAAGGGATTTTTCTCTTCCTTCTCCTAAACAGCCTTAAAGCCATCATCTTCCTGGATATCATACCAGGACATCAAACACTGTATCAAATGTGGTATCTCTGGCTGCATTTGGGTCCTTGGCAAGGGCAGTTTGTTCTTTCTGCATTTATGTCAGCAAAGATTTTTTTTTTTTGCTGAAGAGTGGGAATATGCAATGGGAAGATTTTACAGTAAGAAAGTTTATTACTAATAATTATATTATAGTGTATTCTATTTGTCAGAATTAAATGAAGGGAAGACTTAACCTTAACTGAAGATGAAGATGGACAGTGTGGGTAAAATTCCAGTCTATTATGGGCATCCTGGATGCTTTTTTACCTCTGCCATCCAAGCAAGGCTCTCACTAGTTAATTCAAGTACTTCTCCCAAGCACTGGATTAACTGTCCATAGTGAAAAAAATTGTACATTACTGTGAGAGACAGTACTGAACAAGGCAGGTTTTAAAAGAAGACTTAAAATAGTTTTCTAAATTTGAAATAATTTTTCCTTTAAATATTTATATTGTGATTTGTCTTTGTGACAGTCTGTAATGAAGTCTAATACTGCATTAATTTTAGGAACTAAAATATTCACGAAGTACAGAGTTCTAAAGAAAAGTCAGACCATTGCTGGAAGTAAAGCCATTAGCTGAGAGGAAGTACCCAGAGTTTGCAAAAGTGATAAATCTGCCTTAGACATCAATGGCCCCTTCTGCAGGTGCAGGAGGAATGTTTTATTCTCTTTGTATTATGTCCCTTAGTTTGAGTCTACAGAAAACAATAATAAAGCTGATAAGCCTTTAAGAAATGTAAATGCAGAATGTTTGGGAGTGGTATTTATTTTACAAATAAATGCTATTGATTAGAGGCTGAGATTTTCCAATTCTTATTTTTCAAAGGATACACTTATGAAATAAGGCAAAACAGAAACTATTTCAAACTGATAACTATAGATTACTTGCAACTGATGTAGTCTCAGTTTAGTAAATTTTTAATTTCTTAAATGGAAAAATGTTTAATTGCTTATGTGTTTCTGAAGTTTAATAATGTTTTAATTCTTTCTTAAAAAGCAACATAAATTATGATTATCATTTTCATTAAAATGCAGATTATCAAAAAATATAGGTAAAAAGATAATGGTCCTATTAAATTTGAGTATCAGTTGCCATTTTAATATTGAATACGGAAATTAGGAAAATGACAAAATGTATGCTGACCTAAGTAGTTTCTTAAATGTTTAAATGGTCCTGTCTCTAAAGTAACATAAAGGCTGCATTTAACTGCAGATCAACTACTGGCAGATATGTCTTAGGGTTTCTTGATAGTGTGAATCAACTTTTCTTTTGTAAAGTAACTTGAATACAGAACAAACAAACAAAAAATTGGCTTGTTATGCATTATCACAGGCTAATACCAATAACTTTTTAAAGAAGTTTTAAGTCAGTTTTCTTGCCTTTTGAATCTCTCCTGACTGCAAGTAAAAGTAAATCTTTCTGATTTTATGCATATGGCGTAGTTGAGGAACCGAATGGAGACATCCAGTGTTTTATGGCAGTGAAAAAGTATTGAACTAAACACTAAAAAGTTTCTAGGAGAACGTTTTTTGTGAGCTGAGATGTGGTGGTTATTTGCATGTGGATTAAAGTATTTTTTAGGAGAAGCAAGTCTAAGTTGGTTCTTTTTGTCTAGTAGTGCTAAACAAAAGCTGAAGGTGTTTTACCTTACATCACGTGATGAATTCACATTCATTCCTTCCTGGCTCTTGTTGGATGTCTTGGGCACTGAGCCATAGCTGTGATATGGAGATGGAGAGTCCCTGGAGTTGCTCTCCCATGTTCCACAATCTATTTTTCTTCTCTGATTTTAAGGGTGTGATACAGGTACACTCTCAGCACATCACTTAGGATATAAGATGGTAAAACACAGCCCAGATATTCTGCCCTGATACCTTAATTACCTTACTGGTTCCTTTATTAGCAAGTTCATGTTAGGCTGCATCTTCAGCTTCTTAACTCCAGGCAGGTGCCATGGAGTCACTTCCTTTTCAAACTACTTGCATTAATATTATGCTACAGAAGATTGTCTTTACTCTCCTGGTTTCTGTTTGCAATGCTGAGGTTTGGGGTTTTTTTTCAATGGTATGGGCTGGTCCCAGCATAATGTGGAAGAATCATAGCTGGCTAAAACATTTTCTATTGACTTCTGTTCTCAACAGAGCCAGCACAGTAGCTCTGAACTGTTAAAGCATTTATGTTGATAGACCTCTTCTGGGTAAAATTCCTCTAATTTATTGATGTGTCAAAAATTTCTTCCTCTTAAGCACTATTGGAGAAGATAATTTTTAACTGGTTGACTTCCAAGTAGAAGCTCATTTACCATCTGCTTGGGAAAAAATAGTGAGCTGCTGGCTATAGCTCGACAGCTACAGGCAGGTCAAGGGCACATGCTTATAATTTTGCTGCAGTGATTCCTAACTAATTAGCCAGAGGAACTTTCTGAGAATGCTCTGTTAAGATCATTTTCTTCTCTCCCATTTTGTTAATGAATGCAGTGCTCCCAGCTGTGAGGCTTTCAGTGATGATTGCTATTACAGATTTATCATTTCAAATTCTGCCTCTAATTTTAGGAAATTATATTCCCTGTCTTTAATTTTCTCGCAGTAAAACTGTAAAAGGACAAGTTATTCCTCAGTGAGTGTTGGAAAATACAGTAATAAGATTTTATAAATACTGGGTTGCAATAGCTGGCTGTATTGGAGGAGGGAAAATACTCCCCACAAAAATAACCATCTGTAGTCCATATTAGTTGACAAAAAAATACTTGTATTATTATTTTTTTAGTTGAAATGGTTTAGACCTGATCTGTTCTCACAAGATGATGCTTTACTTTACTGCTGCTGTGGCTCCCAGTACATCCAGAGTAGGGCATTAGGCAGATGTGTGGGACAGAGTTTTCTTCCCATTTCCTCCTACACATACATACCTTGTGAGGACATGGAAAAACTAATCTGGGCTGTTCAGATTACTTAATATGAGATGTACCTGATTGTACCCACCTAGGGCATCTTCTTGCATTGTTAATCACTCTTATCTAAAAACATGCGTTAGAATACAGAATGAACTGACATGTTGTCCTACCTATTCAAATATGGTTTGTGTGTATACATACATAAGCTTATAGATAGTCATGGCATTGTTCTCTAGCTATTGGGTTTAAATATTAGATATGATTTCTTGTTCCTCATAATCAAAATTTTCATCCCCAAAAGTATATATGATGCTTGCACTTTTATCCTGTTATATATACATTTATAGCAAAATACAGTTAGAGGATTAGACATTCAGCTGGCAACAAGCTTTGATTTCCAAAAGTTCAGGTAAAGCAACAGTGTTTAGAGTTTTACCTGTAGTTTAAAAATTCTACCTGGTTTTTTTCCCCTAACCACAATAAGTAACAAGATTAAATAGGATAACATTTTGGGCTTCAAATCCACTTGCTCCTCACAGTGGAAAGCTGTAATCTGGCAGACCAGTCCAGTATGTACCAGACTTTCTGATAAGCTGTTGCCCATATGTGTTGTCATTGTCCCCAGGAGACAAGCCTGGAGGGCTGCTGCTGTGTTTCAGGTATGGTACAGTGTTTTGCATTAGAAAAGTGAGCAGAGGAAAGATATTTAGTCTGTGAAATACTGTCGACACTAATCTTTTAAACAAAGGAGCTTGGCGTGGCTTTGTCAAAGGAAACTAAACCTGCTGTTTTATTTTCCCATTGTTCCCTTGCACAGAGACTCTGGGCTGGGAATGACCGCTGACATTATGCCACAGAAATTGCTACAAGGAGAATGCTTGGTACTTTCCAATATTGCTTCAAAGCTTGGCAACAGTGTTGTGGCTGCATTCCCCTGTTTCTGTGCTGCAGTGAATTGCTTGTGTTCATTCTGAGAGAAGTTGGATGGTTGTCTCTCTTCCCAGGCTTTTTTTCTCTCTGTTGCTGTCTATTCAGACAAACTGTATCTATCAAATAGCTTGTCTCCCTGACTTCTGTGCCCCAGACTCAAAGATGCATGAAATGAACCCAAAAGGGAGGACAGGATTTGGAAGGTGTAGGAGATGCCTGCCACAGAGGGATGTTTTTCTGCTCCCTTAGAGTTTCAAGCTAAATATATGGTATCAGGAGAGGTGAAGCAAAGAGGTCATTTGAAAGTTAGTGGTAGTGTTACTCCCAGGATGCTTGAAGGAAATAGTTGAAGTATCTCAGTTACTTGCATGAGATCTCAGTGATGATGTGGGCAGGAGGAGGGGAACTTGCCAAATGTTTGCCAAGCGACATGTGCCACATCTGACAGCTTTACAGTTAGTGGAGTGCAAAAACTGGGCCTTTATGGGTGGAAAGATATTTCTGGAAGTGTAGGATCTTCAGTGTTCTTAATTGCTTGCTAGTATACTGGGTCAAATTCAGATGCTATGCATCTCCTAATCTGCAGGATTGTGGGAGTTTTTTTGTTTGCTTATTTTTTCATAAATACTATTTTTAACTTTCTCTCCTTTGATGGCATGGCTTTGTCAGCAGCTGCTGTGTTCTGCCATAGAGTTAGCTGCATGCTGAGGGTGGAGAATTCCTTCCTGCCTGTGTGCAGTTTCATAAGGCTCTAGTAGTGGCCCTGAAGTTCCTAGTTATGTCCAAGGAATGTAAATACTTGTACCAGCTGATTTCAGGAGAAGTGCAGAACAAGATACACTTAATGCTATCTCTCAGTGACAGAAAGTATTCCTACCAGTTGAGCTCAGTTCAGGCTTGCTGGCACAATCTCTGTCTTTGTGCTAGAAGAAGAGCTGCTCTGTGTGTGGGTGATGCTGCCTTTCCACTGCCATCCCTTGCCATATTTTCCATCATGTGGGTTATCTTTAGTTTTTGCCAAAGACCACTGCTGGAATTTTCTGTCCTCAGAAAGATTGCATTTTCTTTCCTGATGTCCTGCAGAGTGTCTAAACACAAGAACAACTCAGCAAAGACTTTGAGAGTCTCCTTTTAAAATGTATTATGAAAGTGTCTAGCAACCACAGTCGCAATCAGTTTTGTGAGTACTTCATGCGCAGTTTTATCCTGTTAATTGATGCTCCAAAGAGGCCATGTAGATTGAATAAACTCAAATTTGTTTTCCAGTCTTTTGAGAATCAGTACCTAATGTTTCCATTGCATGGTCAGCTGCTGTGGTCTGAGCTGGACAAGGTAGCCTCAAAACTAATGTCTGCATAATGCAAAAGTGGAATATGTTTAATAAAGTATTTTTTTGGGGTGTGGGGGGGAGAATGCCAAGTTTGTTTTAATTATTTCATGCACCTTAATGTATAGTTAAGGTTTAGGTTTTTCAGAAGGTAAAAATCTATAGAAAATAGTGTGCATCTAATAGGCTTTTTTCTAACTAATAGTGTAAGTATGTAATTTAGCTCTAGCCTACATACAATGAAATGGTATTGAAATCACTCTTGTAAACAGCATACACATCCTGTTGTTGGCTTTGCTTCAGCTGTTTCTTCACATTTGGCTAAGCTCAAGTAATAAATTGCTGTAAAACTGAAATACACTCTGGAAGCAGATTAATCATCTGACTCAGTATTGTCTTTTAGTTTGCCATGAGAAATCTTTCCAATCTATGAGATCATGGATTAGCTGGTTGGATGATTTAGAGAGGCATGTAGTACATTCCCCTTTTTTGCTGCCTTCCCTTTGAAACCTGTAGAATCTCAGCAAAGCAAAATGACAAATTACTCTTTTTTCCTAATTTTATCACAAATATCTATTGCAATGAAAAATGTGGCATCTGAATTGATAACTCCTTGTTTTATCTAATTTTGGACATTGTAGGTGGCATTTATGTAATGAGATGTAGATTAACTCCCTGCCCATTGCAGGTGGGCAGGAATCTTTAAGATCCCTTCCAACCAACACCTTTCTGTGACTTACATGTTTGAGACAATGATTTAGACTTGCCTTAAAATTTGTGAAAAGAAATGAACATTGTAGAAAGTGACTCATTTCAGGTTTCTAAAAATGTGTTGCATAAATTTCACTGTAGAACCCTTTTTCTTCCCATTGATGGAAAAAAGGTAATGATTAATTCTGTTGTGCTATTGATGCAACCCCTGTAGGTGATATGATGGCTCTTCTGTCCATCCATGGGCAAGGAGTGGTAGTGACTGATAAGGAGATCTAACACTTCAAGGCAATTTGTCTGGATTTGCAGTCTCCTTCATATGCCTTTCCAAATTTCACTATAAATGTGTGCTAAAATATTCCTTGCAAATGTCCTTTGCTGTGAGGATGAGTGGTACACTGCAGAGGCAGGTCACAAATTAGGCTAACAATACCACTCTTGCTTGTGTGGGCAGAGTAGGGGACATCTGTTGTGACATTTTTGTTGTTGTATTGTTAGATTATCACGTTAATTTTTTTTTCTCTTCTGACACTGTCCCATTTTGCTTATTTGGCTGTGTTGAAGGTGCAACTTTATTGCTCAACATACTGGGATGTAATGATCTCAATGGCAAGAACATTCCATCCTCTACTTGTATAACAAACAGGTTATGCTTATTTTATAATTGAACTTTGCATTCTCTATAAAGTTTAGTTTTGTTGTATTCTGTACCTCTTTTCTGGCTTACTTGTACATGCATGCAAAGAGGAGGTAAAGTGAAGTGGTACTGGACTGTGAGCAATCTTGTCTCCAGCTGCAATCTTACTGAAAGCTGTTAAATTTATCTTTTTCTGCATCCTTGAAAGGGAACTGCACCCAGTGAGGTAACCACCATAAAAACCAAACAAGCTGTAGGTTACAGCAAGGATGAGGGTTATGTTGCTAAGACCCTACAAGAATGATGATAGGGGAAGGTACAGATGTTGTGTGTCCAAGAAAGGCTTTGCTGGGGCCTGTTGGTCAGTGAGGGGGTGAGGGGAAGAGTCACAGTGGCAGATGGGGGAAGGGGGAAGACAGGACAGAGCTGTACATCTTAATACTTATTAGTGGGAGTGATTTCTTACAGGACTGTAAATAAAACACTGCCTCTGATTTACCACTTGAAGATTAATGTCTGGCCAAAATTACTATTTCTACACAGTTAAAAATTAGTGAAATGGATACTTCAGTGAGGATGTTTTCTTTTGTTACAAGGGCTAGATCATTTCAACACCAGCTGACTTTCCCCTGGGTTTCCTTTACTGCCCTGTTTTTGGGATTTAGCTATTTCTTATTGACTGAATTCAGAGGAAAACTATTCCTGATGATATTGAAATTGGCAGAATGGCTGAAGTTTGGCTTTGGCTTGTATATTGGTTAAATCAAGCTTTTGATTTGGTTGCCTATTGTCCAGTATGCTAATCCATGTTATTTCCAGCTGAGTTAAAGTGTAAAGTCATTAGAGCAGCGTGGGGCTTTTGTTTGTAGAGGAAAGGTTAAGTTCTGCAGGCAGCTCTTACTGCTGCCAGCATAGCTGCTAATCTGAGTTTGGGGACTAATTACCTGTAATAGCTACAGGACAGAGTCCTGTGTTGAGCAGAAGTCTGATTAGGCCAAAGTTTGGAAAGCTTTGTCATGGGGAAAGTTTTTAAAGGTTTTTCAGGAACTTGAGTTCTGATTGAGTTCATTCAGAACCAGATACTCACCATAACACTATATTCGGCCTAATAATATCCTAGTACTGATATTTAAAATAAGGTCTGAAAATCCTGTAACAGAGTTAACAAGCATTTTAAACTATAATAGCCAGTAACTATTTATGGACTGCCAATACTGTTATATTGTTTCTGAGTTGTTTCTGATTCAGCTTTTGGTAACCACAGATAGCTATTGGGGGTGTGTGAGGCATGGGGAAGCCAAAACTGATCTGATGAATAGATTTCAAAACCAATCTGTATTGGAGTGGTTTGGAGATGAATAGATTAAAAAAAAAAAAGGCAATTTTTTTCTAGACCCTTATGATTAGAAGTTTGTGTGCCTTAGCATTTTTGGATATGCTGTTGGATGCACTCAGAAACAGTTGTTTTCCTTTTTTAAACACTTAACTTTGTTTTAAAATTCAACAGAAGTTATTATTATACACAAACCATTTAACCTTGTATTGTGCCCTTGTACAAAACAAGTGGAAAACTCTGGTTTGGAATGGAGGAGAATTAAGAACACAAGAAATGAAAACAAATACCACCTTTTTCACAAAGAGAGCTCAGCTTTAACAGAAGAAATACAGGCTACAGACTTGCATTGGGAATGAGGGAGAAGTCAATTATGATTGCAGATAGTCGCATAAATATCCATTTTTGGTACAGTATGAGTCATTAAGTCATGAGTTGAAAGCTATGATCCTTGACTAACATTACTTAAGATCATCCAATAAGTTAATACCCAACCTTTTTTTCAGGTTTCAAAGCCTAGTTAAACAAAACTTTGCCATTCTCTTTAAAAACTGCACATTATTTCCCTAACTGATACTGGCTTTAATGTCATTGGTGTTGCTTTCTTCTTATTTGTCCTAACTGAATATTGTAATGAGTTACAGTGTTTCTATGTGATGGGAACAAAAGTGCTCATTTAAGAAAAATATTCATATTACTAGTTTCGAGTGGAAAGAACATGTAGTCCCCATCATGCATCTGCAGACTTGAAGCTTCTAGGGTTACTACCAAATAATGGGTGAATTGTATGCAAAGTAATGACCCTTTTAATAATTTGCAGGCTTAGAGTATAGTTACTGAGTAATTCTGAATTTATTTGGGGTTTTGTTTCAGTCAGAGGGGATGTTCTCAAAGCTGCTGGAATGAACTAGAGGTTGGCAGATGGGGTCAATATCTGCTCTTCAGTCTGTGTATGGTAGCTTGAAAAAGTGTAAGCCAATCTGTTACTTATATATGTGTAATGTATCTCTATCACCTATATGAGACAAGAATCTGGAAGGGTGTGTAGCTTATCAGAAAATGTAGCTCTCTAATGCCCAGCAGTGTCAGAACCTTGTGTTGAGCAGAACAGTAAAGGGTGATGATTGATCATTGCAGTTCTGGCATGTAGATAATTGGCAGCAGAACCCAATTAACAACTGGCCCTGAAGCCAACCTCATCATCACATCTTACTTAAGTACATATCTTCTATTTATTTATTTTTATTTCCATCTCTTCCTTTTGGTCACTTAAAAACTTTCTTCCTCAAGAAGTCATCAGGTGTGAGAAAAGCCTTGTTTTTACCTGCAGCCGACTGCATGAGGTACTCCTGGATGGCTATCCATTATTGATGAAGCAAATTTTTTTCCTGCTGTTTTGTTTAGATGACAGTGCCTCTGCTGCAAGCAGTATGGAGGTTACAGACCGCATTGCCTCTCTGGAGCAGCGTGTGCAGATGCAGGAGGATGACATCCAGCTGCTCAAATCTGCCCTTGCTGATGTGGTCCGACGCTTGAATATTACGGAGGAGCAGCAGGCCATGCAGAACAAGAAGGGACCTACCAAAGGTTTGCATTTCAGATAGATGTAAAATAATGCAATTTCATGAGTGTTTCATATGTATTAAAATAGGTTATTCATTAGGTCTTGAAATATTCAAAGTCAATAAATCAAACTCTAAATAGAGTACATTTGAAATTCAACCTGTTAAAAAGAACATGTGAAAATACAGATGGTTAAATCTGTGAGTCTTCTACAGTTCACATGAACCAGCAAAGCATTTGCATTTTCTTAATGGTTAATCCACAATCTACATTTAACTATTGCTGCCACCTCCTTACTTCTGATTAAAATATTTTATAAAGTTTTTAGGGAAGACATTGTCTTCTGTGAGTGAAATTCCTAATAGATTGGGGTTTTTTTAATCCTGAAAAGTTATTTACACTTAAATAAAATGTAATTAAAATTTAATTTAAAATGTCTTAAGTGTCTATGGATTGTACAGACATAAGACAGAGTTCTGAGATAGCTCAGAGCTGACATGACTAAGGAGATGGTACAACACCAGCT
This sequence comes from Chaetops frenatus, assembly GCA_013400775.1. NCBI lineage: Eukaryota > Metazoa > Chordata > Aves > Passeriformes > Picathartidae > Chaetops > Chaetops frenatus. Next base: position 60,704 of record VZTR01019750.1, on the reverse strand, counting down.
GCTCAGTTATGAAAGGAGAGTAGAGCTGTGGTTGTTGCCTGACCATGTTCCAGAGCCAGCAAGGTGCCAGGTGTGACAGATGCCACTGCTTGGCAGAATTCTGTGCTGTGCCCACTTGCCACAGCGTGCTCTCTCGTGGCTCCTGCTCTGTGGGAACAGGTTTGCCTGTGCACAACTCAGTAAAGCTGGAGCTGAACATCCAGCACTTTGCAGTAGTAAAGGTTTATTAGAACCCAACCAATGTGATTTACTGTGGTGTGTGAGACTGCAAAGGCCTGGCAGGCTGCCTGTGTGCAGCTTAGAGAAACACAAGGTAGTTCAGAGTGCCTTAGGAGTAAGAGTGGTAGCAACCTAGATGTGGAAAGAAAGTACTGACTTCACAGGCTCTCTGTTGTCTAATTGAAGTTGTTGTTTCTTTTGGGGTCCTGATATGTATTAATATTATTTAAAAGCTTACTTTGCATGAGAATTATGTTGTGTATTTATGGATTCGTAATTTTCTCAGTTTAAAGCTAAGACTTCCTTTAATCTCGGTTAAATATCTGTGACTCTGCAATGAATATTTACTTGTAGTCATTGATTAAACAGACTAGGTAGGAACTACTTAATTTGCTAAACTGAGATGTCACATTTGTTATGAAGTTCTGTGTCAGGAGATGAGGAAAGCTGAAAGGGACAAAATTACAGAGCCAAATAATGAGTTGGTTTTGTCTCATGCTAGCTGTCAGATGGAATAGGCACTAAATATCTGTGATCTTGTCATCATGTTCTCTTCCCTTTCTGTTGTAATCTCCTTATTTTGTCTTTGTTTTATTGAAAAAAAAATTTAAAATATCAGATAAGTTAAATGTTACTAAAGATAGCCTCCAATGTGAAAAAATTTTCTGTCTAATCTGGTTGTACAAGGGATTAAGAGGCTTCATGTTGCCTGTAAAATAGATATTATCTGATGCATGGGGGAAATAAAGTCTAGTAATTATTACTGAGTTGTAACCAAATCTGTTCTTCTTGCCTGCTGGCTTTACTTAGCAAAATACAAACCAGATTTTCATGGATTCATTGAGCAGAGATGAACTCTAAATCAGGAGATGTTTTCTTGGTCATGGCAGGCTGTTAGAGCCATAGTTCAGTGTACATTGAAGAAAAGCTGCTGTAAGCCTATCCCAAGTTCTTCTATGGGTAGTTTTTTGGGGGTTTGTTTGTTTGTGGGGTTTTTGTGTGTGTGTGTGGTTTGGAGTTTTTAAAAATGTATATATGGCATGCCTGGTTCTTAATGTGTGTGTGAAATTACAGTGTAAGGAGTTTTACTGTAGTAACGCAAATAGAGGACTATAAATGTCAATTGCTCTTCCATTGCAAATTACCAGAATGAGTATGGTATTTGCCAACAAAACCTACCTAATTTGGGGGGAAGATTGGTTCTGTGACTGTTTATGTAAAGAACTTCCAGTTTGCTGTACATCAGCTGTATCATTTAGTGCATGGTCAACCTTACTAAATATGAATTATAAACATTAAAGAGAATCTGAGGTATTCTGACCACTTGATTTTTCCAGCTGTTTTGTCAAATATGATACATTTCACATGATGGCTTATTACTCCTTAGTAGGTATAACTACTTTATTAGTTTATTAACTACTAATTAGTTAATTGTATGCAGTTACTGAGCATAAAACTAATTTCAGTATTTTAGTTTGGAATAGCATTATGGAGGCTCCTGATGGAGACTCTTAGGAGAGGGGCTTTTTTAGACATGGGAGGAGCTGGAGTGGTGGCTTCTCATGCTTTACCCCTTGGGCTGCATGGACCAAACCTGTTCATTTTCCCTATATTTAATGACTAATTCCACATTTGGAATTTTAAAAAGTGTCATTTGATCCCACAGAACGTCATAGAAATTGTGTCCATGCAAACTGGGGCTTGAAGCATACTGTATGCTGCAGTTATAATTTGATCTATAGATGAAGTAGATCAGGATTTAGAGTGTGTGTGTGTTGGGGGAGGTCTGTGCCTCTGGAAAAACAGGATCTCCACTGTACTGCATGAAGTCTGGGACAAGAATCTTCATGGGACAAACGACTTCATTTTTCTGATTACTTCAGATTTAAAATTAATTTGAAGATTTCAAGTTTCAAACTTTCAAATCTATAATGGAAAAATCTTGAGCTTGTTTTCAGTCTTTGTGTTCTTGTTCTAAACTTGAGCTAAACAGCTTAAAAGCAGCATACATCATGGAAATGGAGCAGCTTATCTTGTCCATTTGTGGAGCTCCTTCCCTAATGGTGTTTTGAGTTTTTGTTTAGTTGTTTGGGGTTTTTTCCCTTCCCTTATTTAATTTTACTACTTGGTGGAGTTTCAGTACAGCTTCCTGCCTTTGTTTTACTTGTGTTTGTTGTTCTTTCCTTTTGCAATTATTGGTTTGTTTGTAAACTTAACAGCCCTATTAATCCATAGATCAGAGTATGATTAAAAAAGCTGCTGCTGAGGCTGATAAACTTGTCAGTCCTGCTACCACAGGTAAGATCTTGAAGCACCAGAACTTCCAAAATAAACATTACTGACAAAGCAGTAATAGCAGTGTGTTACTGACTTCTAACAGCAGTGACATGTTTGGGATGGTGTGACTGTTATGCCAGTTACCACTGGTGTGAACTAGCTGTTGGAGGGAAAACTAAATAGCTCCAGAGTCAACAGTGGATTTATTGAATAATGCACAGTTTGTCTGTGTGTTGTGCAAGAGTTTCATGGTGTTGCTTTCTACTCTAGCTGACCATTTAAAGTTTCCAGAAATGTGGGTTGTGGATTGGTGCTGGATCTGAAGCAAAACTTCTGTTAAAGGCTGCAGAGTTTATTCCTGGCTGCTGCTGGTTTCGATTTCATAAGGTTAGGAGAGTAAACAGACTCCAGCTAGTTCACTCCAACTACTCTTTAATAGGCATTCTTTTAAAATAACTATAAATAAGGAAAATATTTTAATAATTTATCTTTTTAACTTTAATTGCTGTTCTAATTTGTCTTGTCAAAGCTCATTAAAGTTTTGTGAGCTACAGAAGGCTTGCCAGGAGACAACTTCTCAACTGTAGCTACCTGTGATTCTGTAGTATGCAACAGAATCCATTTTATACGTATGGATTAATTACAGCAGTGCAGCAATTAGGAAATAAGCTGTAGAGCTTCTAGCACAAAACTGTAAAAAGAATTTAATATACAAAAGATGAGTAAAGTAGAAGTAAATAGAATTATGACATCTGAATTCATTAATTTAAAAAATGAATAGAGGCTTGGAAGCCAAGTAAACTTCAGATGTTTTGTATAAACTCTAAAGACAGCATTAGTCAGTTAAAACAGATCATGGAAAGCAGGGCTGGAAGGTACCTTCAGTGAGCATAGAGAAAATTTTCTTATTTTGTCTCCTTTGTTGACTTTCTTTCCTGTCATCCTTCACTCTTTTAAGCCAAATAAGCCTCAGTCCTTCAGTATTTCCTTTATAGGTTATTTTCTAAATTTCTCACCTCTGAACAAATAAATGACAAATACATTAACAAGTAAGTGTGTATTCTAACAAAGTTTGAAGACAAAGTTTGGCTTGCGAGTTGCATTCTCTGGTAGACCATATTTACTGAGATTCTTCTGAAGGCACAGTTTTTCACATCCATCTTTTTGTTCAGTATATGAAAACTTAGGACGAACAAGTCAATAAATGCTTGCTGTCAGTGCTACAATAAGATGTTGTTACAATATGAGCTATAACAGTACACAATTGGTACTGTTTCAGTTTAGCCTTTTAGACCTTTTATCATTGGCAGTCTTTTTTGAAAAACATTTCATAGATACTCTCCCTGCCATCCTCTCCAAGTTCAATGAAATTTTATATTCCTAAAGTGCCTTGGGACTGCTGCTTTCTCTCGGGTGGTGTTTCTCTGAACCCAGAGGTTTTTGGCATTTTTACAATGGCTTGTAATACGTAAGTCCTGTCAAATTTCAAGTGATTCAAGCTTTCTTCCCTGCTGTAGAGAGAGCACTAGTCATGTTTGTCTGTGGTTTGAGGCTGTGATTCACAGTAGTTTTCATGTTGATACTCATTACTTGCAGTTTTAAACACTGTTTTTGCAACTAACTTCTAACTACTTGAATGGGATTTTTCTGTTATTCTAATCTTAACTACAGCTATGACATGTAGAGCCAACATTTGATCACAAGAATGTAGGTAGATAATGCCAGCTTATTATCTTCACTCTTCTGCTGATTTCAGTTGCTTTTTCTGAAGAAAGGGTACAAATCCTTTCAGTCAAACATAAGCCCACATTCATAGAAAAAAGACCTTTTGTGGGGGAGTAGAGATTTCTTAATAGATAATTTGCTTGTGGAAAACCTCCAAGAAGACTGAGGGATGAAGAGCAGGAGTTTCTGGGATGACAACTTGCCTTCATTTCTAGCACTCCTCTGAATGCTGTCCAGGTGGGCAAGAGACTGATGCTCTTTTGAGAGAGCAGGATTGGTTTTGAGGACAGCAACTACCACTAAGCTCCTTGATCTAGGACAGAGTTTTTCCTTGATAGGACTATTATTATTGTTATTAATAAAAATAATAATTTTTTAAAAATTTCCAGTGTTAAAACCTTCATCTGTGCTGAATTTGGCCATAGTGACACAAAAATGGCACACTATGTGGAAAATTTAAAATATTCTAGTGTTGTTTGCTGAGAAAAAAACACAGAAAAGTAAATGAAGACAATGATTTCATTGTATACTTGTTTTACAGCAAGACCATTGGTACAAACTCTGCCTTTAAGGACTACAGTTAACAATGGAACTGTGTTACCAAAGAAACCAAGTGGCTCTTTACCTTCTCCATCAGGAACCAGAAAGGAGACTGTATTACCAGCAGCAAAAAGGTAGGCATCTATGAGAAACCTTCTAACCATGGCATTGGAAACATGGTATAGCTCCTCTTTTAACCTTCTAGATATGTAGTTTTTCTTACTTGCAAAGCAGCAGTCTAAATATTTAGTTCGGAAAGAAAAGGAGATGGATTTCATTCTAAGAGGCTTTAAATTTATTCATTCGAATTACAATTAAGATTATTACCGTGAGTATTGAAAGAATGCACAATGCTTGGTCTTACTGGTTTGTGTTCTTTTCTTGCTTGTAAGAGTTTAGCATAGAGAGAATAAAGCATTTCTACCATGCTGTTGCCCAACATGATGTGAAAAGTGGTGCAAGAATTCTTTGAGTAGCTCGTAGAAAATACAGAGTCTGCAGAGAAACAGTGTTACCATTGCAAATCAGTATATCTTTGGTGGCTTTCTCTCACTAACAAAATTATCATATAAACTGCATGCACAGTGTTAGCAGCATCTCAGGGAGGAGGAAAATTCTATGCCTAGCACATATTTATGCAAATGAAAACATCCATCTTTAGATATCTTACCATTAGCATGTATTTAAGCCCTTTTAAAAATTACTGCTCTGTCCCAATTTGCTTTGTGTGTAGCTGTTTTTAAATAGGCTGAATGTTTTATACATCTGGGTAATAAGGAATGGAATGGATTGGGTGAAGCAAGTTCAGGTTATACATGGCAGTTATTGTGGTGCTAATCTGCTGTGTGGGTTGTCTGTAAAAGGTAGTAGTGTGGGGTTTGGTTTTGGGTTGGGGTTTGTTTTTGTGGTTTTTTGGGTTTTTTTTGGAACATTTCTTTTGTGTGTCTCCTCATCTTTTTGTAGTGATGATGCTGTCAGCTCTGAGGGAGGGTAAGTTGTAGAGATGAGAGCATTAACCTGCTAAGATCTGAGGTCTCTCTCGTAAAGAGAATTTTTCCTCCAAGGGGAGATGGTGGCTAAGGTTATGCCAGTTTTTGTTCCTGTGTTGAAGGGGACTGATTTTCAAGGAACTCCAGGTTCTGTTATTGTAGAGTAGAGAGATGTTACACTGTGCACAATGAAAATTGGAAAATACTGTATTTGTTTATGTCACAAAAATGAACTCCTGTGAGCTCTTATGAGCTGGAGCTTGCTGCAGCTGTAGGCTTTGGCAGGCTGGTCTGAATCAGCCCTTAAGATAAGAGAAGGAAAGCAAATACTGTCCAAACTGTTCCATTATTAGATTTGTATTATCATTATTATCATTATATCATTTGAAAATGGGTGAAAGAACTTTCCTTTTAGAAAAAGAAATGTATTAGTGTTTAAAAAGGAGTACTATTTAGTACATGCTGAATTTTAAAACACACTTATTCTTCACAAATTATTTTTTCTTAATAATTCTCATAATTTCATTCTTCCTAATTAAGTTTCAAGTAGTAGTTATAAAACATATGAGAGCACAGGCATTGGGAGACCACCTGTGTGCAGAGGGTGTGATTCCTGAGTACCTAGGCTCTGTTTCTAAGGTTCAGCATAGCACTTTCTGCCCCAGAGTAGGGTGGATGAAGTGCAGGTCAGGATCATATTCATGCTTTCTCTATTTTTGGAGGCCCTTATATAGCTCAGGTGTTCCATCTGGTATTGCCTGCAGCCTGTAGGCATTATCCTAGCTTAGGATCCCTGTAGACAAGTGGCACCCTGTATCCCTTCCACCTGACCCACATGCAGCCTGGATACCCAGAATGCCAGTGGGAAAGTCCTTAGAGAGCATCATTAGGGGGTATTTTTAGACTGTCTTGATTCCTGTATGAGAAATTCTTCCACAGGGCGAGTAGTTAATGTCCTTTTAGTATGCTTTGTCCCTTCTCATTGCTGAGGAAGCTGGGCTGAAGGTGCTTTAAATATGCAGCATGAAAATATATATTCAGTTTGGGAAAAGAAAAAATATATATGGACAGTTTTGCTGAAATAGGTGAACATTTACTAAGAGTGCTTAGGAGAGCAGTGTTGCTAATGTCCTGAAAAATGCAGTTGTAAATTTAGGTGCTCTAGAATTATTGTTCCCTTCAAATTTGTATTAGTGTCTTTAGCATGCAAATGTTCTTTACTGTTACCTTTATTAAACTATATTAAAGCAAATTTCTATGCCTTGCCTGTAAATATACTTCAAGAGGAATAAAGTGGAGTGGTAAGAACCTCGTCAGTTAATTCCTGTACAAAAATTTTTTTGCAAACTATTCTGTAATCATTTAATAGTGAACCTTGAAATAACAGGTTGGATTTCAGGGTTTTATAGTAAATGGTGTTCCACATACTCAGTATTCAAAGACGATACAGTAAGTGCTCCAAATATCTTTCTTGTATAAAGTCAAGAAGAATAATTCATTATGCATCCTTAAGGTGAATTCAATCACACTTTGTGTTTATACTGGACCCTTTTACCTTCAGGAACTGCATGTATTCATGGAATGGAAATACATACAATGGAAATACATCAGCAAAATCAAATAACTTCATTTTTCAAGATCTATTTATTTGTGTTAGAAGCTTCTCTCAGTGTTGCACAGTTTACAGGTGGTGGGAAATTTCAAGCTATTTTTTTAGTTCTAATATCTGCTAAGCAGTGCGCTTTTCTTATGAACTGCTTCCAGAACTATGGCTAATTTGTAGTGTAGGTATTCTTTAGTCCAAAATATGGTCATGTGACACAGCAGCTGTAAATAATAGTAAGTGTTTATAGATGTTTTTAACCTTAAGTTCTGCTTGAATGCTTTTACTAGTTTTTCTATACAACAGAGGTGCACAATTGAAAAGGTATAGTTTGAAAAGTGAAAGTTAAAAACAACAGTAGAAAGGGAAAAAATACTTTTTGCTGAATCATCTTCCAAACTTTTGATCTGCTGTTGAGACTGACAAATATCTGCTAGGATTGCAATGGTAAAAAACAGCATCTTCCATTTTTTTATTACCTATGATCAGGTATTCAAGGAAAGTGCAGGTGAATGGAGTCCTCCCCAAATGTTCTACTGCCTTATGAAAAGAGGGTTTACAATCAAATATTTTCTGGTTCCTCTCTTCTCCTATACTTAGGACTGCTTAAATTAAGACTGTATGATGTCCAATTGAAATGACATCAGTCTGTCCCTTGAAACAGTTTGTTGTGCATTATTCATGTAAATATATGCAAATAGCCTGCGTGGGGACTAAGTGTGCATCCATACATTCTTCTGTTTAGAAACAGATGTATTTACTGGAATGTCTGCAGACAAATCTCATTTCATACAATAACTCTATTAAATGTGTTGGTTAACTCATTTGAACCCACAGGTTGGTAAATGGCTTATCTGCCTTGCTGGATTACCAAGGAGATGTGGTTCAGAGTTCACTACATTTTCTGATTTCCCATTTAATATTTGAAATGGTAATGACTTCTTCTGGCAGGAATAAAAAATTGGAGGTAATAAAAAAGGCTTGAGGCTGAAAGGGTGGAACTAGCAGGCTTTTATTTGAGTTCTGCCTTATATTCTCTCAGTGACCTTATGCAAATCATTTAACCTCTATGCACATTGCTTTTCCATATGTAAAACATGTATCTCTGGATATCAGTAGGTTCTTAAAGGGCCTAAAGTGATAATTAGATCCAGATCTTGCAAAGCATTGAGTAACCTCAACTGACTCTGACTTCAATTAGAATTGAGGGCATCAAACCCCACTTCAGCCTTCAGATCTCATATAGTCAATACCCAATTATCCAAGTTAAGGAAGGACTGAAATAACTTGGATAGAGCAGAAGTACAAATCCAAAACATGGATCAACTGGATTATGAAAGTATATGGTGGTAATACAGTGCAAGATAGAAAGCCTGGCAATGCTGGTGGTACTGGGACCAAAAATTGTGGTCAAGCACCAAGAGGAGCTGCTGCACTCAGGCTCTGGGGGCCATGTGAACACAGCTGAGAGGCTCTGGGTGCCAGCCAGCTAACAGAGAGCTGGAGTGATTCTGACATGGGCTGAGCAATCACCTGACACAGACAGACAATCTGTGCCTGGCTTTGTAAAGTGTTTCCATGTCATCTCCACGAGAAACCTTTGATCAGAGGATTTGACTTTAATTTTAATATATTTACTAATTCTATGATGTAGAAATGTATGAGCTATTTTGAGTAACAGCTTTTTGACTGCTGCCATAGTTTTATTCTGAACTTTGTGCTTAGAATAATTATCTGAAATTTTCATTGTGAGTAAGATAAGTGTAGTGTATTGTGAGTAGAACTTTCCCTTCCCCCTGCACTCTTTCTTTGGCATGTAATGTGGCTTGAAGTTTGCTGCTTAACACCAAATTTGTCTTTGGAATCTGGCCACTGTGTAGTAGTGATGTTTTGTGTTCCCTATTAAAATTTAAGGTTTTGTGACTCATCTAGGATAGCTTTGTTTCCAAGAGTTGAGGGGGAAAAAGAGGGAAAAAAAAAGTAAGGGAGGAGAATGCAGACAGTACCTTTCCCAGTAGGGATGCTGGTGCAGGCTGCAGGCTAGCACATACTTTGCCTTTCAAAAGGAGACAATCAGTCATTCTTGCTCCCCCAGCAGATTGCAAAGTATTACAATGGTGCAAAACTCTGACAATGGAGATCAAAAGGAAGAAGCAGGAACAAAGAAAACATAAAGAGCTTTGTTTGCAGGGAGAATAAAATACTTTAATATGATAAATTCCTGTTCTTTTGAAACTCTAAACACATGGCCCCTAGGAAATTGTGCAGTCGTCTGGAATGAATGTTGTGCGTTCTGTTGGGGGCAGCGATGGTTTGTAACTGGCACACACACAAACTCCGTATCAAACCTTCAATTTAATGCTCTCTGTAACACTCGACTCTCAAAGAAAATGGTTTAAAATATTTAGAGTCTAAATGGAAAAAGAAATCCCTCTCCGTTGAACTTCAGGTGGCAAAGCTATTACACTGCTTCATAATATCTCTAACAATTAAAGTTATTAGTGCATTTTGCTCAGAGGCGTAATGGAATTAGAGTCATATGTTATTCCTGAATTCATTCTAATTGATTTAAATGAGGGTCAGAATGAGTGCTAGACAAAATATTAATGCCATCAGTTTCTGTCTTGAGAGCATTGTGCACTAGTTTTTAATTTCTTTTATTAAAAAGCTTTTCTATTTTCCCAAATAATTTTAGTAATAAAGTGTATATCTTTTTAATTTTGGCCAGATTTGTTCACCACAGTTCACTAATGCAACTACCTGAAACATTCATGCTATGCAGTGGTATATGTATGTATATATGAGGATTTATTTTCTTGTCTATGTTGTTGCTTTTTTAATAGTCTTTGTCTTTTAGCTGGATCATCTGTCATGTTCCTTCAGAAAGCCTCTGATATTTTTTAATTTTTTAAAATTTTATTTTTAAGTCGCTTTACAAATGATCAATCGGGGCACTGCTGAGATTTTGTCATTCAAAGATACATTGGTGTTCTTAAATGTATGGTTTGAAATGATCAAACATCTAACTGAGTCAATAAGCACTTTGTGGTTTACTCTTGCACGTGACTTCATATCTTGAAAGCATGCAATTTTGTCTTTTAATGTAAGTCTTGTAAATGTCTTGTTTCCACATTTTATTGTTGCATTCACTTTTTATTCTGCTTTGTTTACGCACCTCTCAATCTGGATTAAGCAGGTCTGTGAATCTTCTCAATGCATGCAAACTGAAAAAGCCTGCTCTAAGGTGAGGGATCCTTAATAGCTTTGTAGTGTTGAAGTTCAGTTGTTTTTCCTTTCCATTTCAATTCAACACATAGAAAGTGGCTGTTTTAGTAAAAGCATTAACATGATAGAACTGTAATAATTATTGCCATTTTTAACATTTCCAGAAATACATGTCTAAAACTTTCTCATCATTGCTAAATGCATCACACAACTTAGATAATAATAATATTAGTGATAGTATCTGCATTATTTCATAATAACATTATTTTTATTATAGGGGTGTTTGACCACATTACTGTCTTAAACAAGTTAAAAATTGTATAACTAAATGTTATCTTCTTAAATAATTGCAAATGCTCCCCTTTTGTATCACTAATGTGGAAGTCAAATTCTGGAATCCAGTTATACTCTTAAAAACTTGTAAGTTAAATGAGTATTTTCTGTTATTTTAGATTTCTCCTCGAGTGACAGTATCTACTGTAGCCATGGATATAATCACTGGTGTTTAACAGTCTAGCTAACAAAAGGTGTATAATGCCAAAATTGAGTTAATATAATTGAGATATAGTCCTTGTTTCCAACCACCAACTAATTCTTCTCACTGGGCTTTTGTTGTTGTTGAAAGTTTAAAACAAAATGTGTCAGAAGGTAGCATTACTAATTAGTTTAAGCAATGATGGACATAAATCATAATAGGTTAAAGGAATTTTATACCTGTGGTTAAAGTAGTATTTATACTTATATGACACTTGATTATTCAGACAGAAGATAAAATTAGACTCTTAAATTTTAGCCCCTCCCTTGTATTTCTTATCCTGTATTTAATCTTTTGAATGTTGACAGCGATAAAAATAAAACCCCAAGCAACAATGAAATTAGTTTCAAATTGTTTCTGTAACGTATATTTTTTCTAAGATTAGTAAACTTTGATAATGCCCTTAATTTAATTTCAGTGTAGGCTGATGTTGACGCCTCTTATCCTTAATGACGAAAATATGTGTCAACATCAGCCTACACTGAAATTTTCTTAACAAGCAAAGGATGCCAAAATAAAGATTTGATCCTGACAAATCACACAGGATGTTTCAGTAATTAATGTATATAATAGTGGAAGGCAAATGCTAATAAAGCTATTTAATGTGGAATAAACATTTTCACTATCAATGTTTTATTTTTTAACTGGAGTAGCATTAAATTGGATGATGTTATGGGAAGTAAATATTAACAGTAAATTCTTCAATTTGCTAGAGAAGGTTTTTTTCATGCATTTGACATTGAGATGACTTGGATAATGTTAGTCTAGAGTAGGAAGTACATTTTTGAAATTAAGACAGAATTAAATTCTTGTTGCTGCCTTTTCTCTTCCCTATGAATGTATTTTGTTCTGTCTTTGTGTAATTTTGCATTCTGCTTGCTCTCTTACATTGCTTTCTCCACAGAAACACAGTTTTTTTAATTTCAGCTTAATCATTTGAAGCTTATTTTTATTACAAAAATGCAACACTGAACATCTGTCCTACCATCACATGTTCCAGAAGGTTTTTTGTCAAGCTGCCTGAGATGCACCTTAAGATGCATCAGCTCTGCAGGTCTGCCCCTGGATGGGCACTGCCTTCTTTTCAGAGGGGCAATTGCTTTGCAGAAAAGCTCTGGTTCAGGTGTTCCCATTGTTTCTGTAACTGAGTCTCAGCTGAGGTGTTGAAACATTCCCCTCCTTGCTGGTAAAAAGACATGGGGGAGCAGAAATAAGTTTTGGTCTTTTTTAAAGGAGGTGGTGTACAGTTGCTAGGCTGAGCATTTTTTGACCAGACAGAAAAGTCTATTTTGTTTCCTCTGGTTATGGAGAGCCAGCTTACACCACACATAAAATGTGACAGAGCCAGAGGAGCTGACTGAGATGACAGGGTAGGGGTAGCTGTTAGGCACTGATGTGGAAGTTTGGAGTGGCCCTCAAGAATGCATGAGATGAGTATTCTGGTAAGCAGAGGATCTCTGGGGGCATTTGGGTGTCAAGGGGGAGGTGGCTGGGGACAATAAAAGGTATGACTAGGATCAGACTGGCCTTAAAGGAGCAAGTACTGGAGTTTTCATGGTGGGATGGAGCTTGTGGTTGGGATTTGGGTAGAGAGATGTGAGCTTGAAAGCAATCACTGGTGTCCCTGGTTTCTGGGGTGGGAGAGTTGCTGAAGGTGGTTATTTAATGTGGGGATTTTACGGGTAAAGGGGATATTTTAATTCTGCTTTCTGCAGGGGAGAAAACAGTACAGGACTGAAATGGGGGGAAATGAGGCCCTGACACTGAGTCCTGTCATTCAGCTGCTGCCATGGAGGGGATTCCTGCCTCAGTCTGGGTACTGCTGCCTGAGCCTCTCTGCTGCAATGTGCCAAGCATTACTTGCTTGGGGGCCTCACCCTTAGCTGCTCCCTCTTTTGCTAGGAAACACTGCTTTAGGGAGAATTGCTTTGGTCAATAATTTGTCTCCTATAAGGTGTAAGCTCTGATTGAGCTTCTCTTAATTTACTAACACTGCTTGTGTTTTGGCTCATGCATTTCCATCAGTGAGAGCTGGATGTCTGAGGGTGCCATAAAGCCACACAAGAGCTGCTTTGATAGCTCTCTTGGTAGGAAGGATGGTTGAGGAGTGAGAGGGTAGGGCAAGCTTTAAGCCTTTGAGAAACCTCCTGTCAGGACATGTGGGGAATCTAATCTATTCATACATTTAACTGGGAAGCATACATCTTTGTCAACAATAAAAAAAATGCAGCCTAGCTCACCATTAATTGCAGTTGGAGTATGTTAAAACTATGTTTGAACCACAGAGCAATTTATGTTAAATTAAGACCCAAAGTTAGCTTGCTTGTGTTCAAGTTTTAGCACACTTTTGGCAGTCTCTGTAGTCTGGCTGGAAGTGTCAGGCAATATGCTTTCTCTTTAAATCTTTCACTTCTTCATAAGAATCCAGAAGTTAAGAAGTATGGAGTGGTAGTCAGAGAAAAAAGATTGCAACTACTCTGTGAAATTCATTTAGCCCATCTTCTTTTTTATGACTAAGGAAAAAGCAGTATGTTTGTCTCTGCTGCACCAGGTACTCAGCAAAACCCTTACATAGGCTCTTAAAAGAAATCAAGTTAAGATTTTTTTTTTTTTTTTACATTGTAGTTATTTTTTTAGGGTCAGTGTTCTACTTGATACATTTCTCAAAAACATTTATTGTAGAATATATACTTTGACAAGTGCCACTTTGAAACTTGCTCCTTGTTTTATTAGCACCATTAAGAGAACCAGTTCAGCTGAGCGTGTGTCCCCAGGAGGTCGGAGGGAAAGCTATGGAGATTCCAAAGGGAGTCGCAACCGCACTGGTTCCACCAGCAGTTCATCTAGTGGTAAAAAGAACAGTGAAAGGTAATGTTATCTAAGTATCTATCCCCTTTCTCTGCCTCCTGCTCTAATAATGAAATTAGTTTCTTTAGTGAACTTAGCTTTTCTTGTTTAACAAATATTGGAAGCTTTCTTTTTTTACAAAGCTTCAATTCTTGGGCCAAAGTATATATTAAAACATTTGAAAACAGGTTTTCATATTTAGATTAAATTTATTTGCCTTATTTCCAAACTATAAACAGTGTGAGAACCTAGAGTTTCTCAGGAGAGTTCATAATTATTAAACATGCCTTTTCTAGTATCTTAGTGGTTTCTTTTGGTCTTCATATTCCTGACAAATACTTCTTTGAGTTTCTGGTTGTGGTGCGTTGACCCCAGCTGGCATCTAAGTATCACAAAGCCGTTCACTTCCTCTCCTCCAGTGGGATGAGGGGAAGAAAAGAAGGAAGAGCAAAAGTGAGAAAACTCATAAATCAAGATAAAGGTAGTTTAAGGAGTGAAGGAAAGAGGAAGGAAAACCAAAACAATTGCTGAGAAGGATTCACTCACCACATCCCACATGCAGACTGATGTCCAGCCAGTCTCTGAACCATGAATGCCTCAGTCTGAGGGACAGGTTAAAGATAAATGAAGGGAGAGGTTTACATGCAAGTGCTGTTCAATGAAGCAGAATGAAGTGATGCCTATCTCTGTGTATATCTGATCATGCCTCTCTGTTTTGCTGACAGGACAGAGAAAAGAGGATATCTTGTCCAAGGGTTTCAGACTTAGGATGACCTTGAACAAATAGCTGTTTCATTGAGCTTCATCAGTATTGTCAGTGTAGGTCAAGCAGTTGTTTCCTGTATTTTCTAGTCAGAATTTTGTTTTGGCTATTTCACTTGACCTGTTCTATTGCAGTTTCCTTTGCAAGAAATGGTTTTGATGGTACGGTTTCACTGTCTCACATATGATGTCACCATAAAAACAGATTGGTAATGAAGCTGACATAATAACCTAATTTACCTGCTTTGTTTGGGCATCAATGCTATTACACAAGTCATTGGCAATGGTGTAGCACAAAATGTTCCTTCCTTCTTATCCCTTCAGTGTATTTGCCTGAGTAAGGAGTGACTGAGCTGATTGTGTACTATTTTAGAGCTGAAATATGGGTGGTTACATTATTAATAGCTCAGTTTCTGGCTTATGTTTTCAGCTATGAAGTGAGACAGCGAGTGTGCAAACTATGGAACTTATTCTACATTATGGGTTGGGATAAAAGGGCAGACTAGTAAGGGTGGCACTTTGTGGCTGTTTGCTACAAGCTGCCTGAACAGGAGGAAATGCATGGGGTCCTCTACAGGCAGCTTGAAGCAGCCTCAGAGTCACAGGCCCTGGTTCTTGTGGGAGGCTTTAACTACCCAGACATCTGCTGGAGAAGCAACACAGCAGTGCTCAAACAGTCCAGGAGGTTCCTGGAAAGCATGGGTGACAATTTCCTGTCACAGGTTGTGGAAGATCCCTCAGGGAATGGTGTGCTGCTTGACCTTATGATAACAAACAGGGATTTTGTCCTTGTTGGGGATGTGAAGGTTGGAGGCAGCTTTGGCTGTCAAGACCGTGAGGTGGAGTTCTGTACCAGGAGGGGATGAAGCAGGAC
>VZTR01019750.1:34887-45036 GCA_013400775.1 Chaetops frenatus | reverse complement strand
GATCCTGCCCCTCTACTCAGCCCTGGTGAGGCACACCTGAAGTGCTGTGTCCTGCTCTGGGCTCCTCAGTACCAGAGGGACCTGGAGCTCCTGGAGTGAGTCCAGTGAAGGGTGACAAAGTCTGTCAAGAGACTGGAGCATCTCCCTTGTGAGAAAAGGCTGAAGTTGCTGGGCCTGTGCAGCCTCGAGAAGAGACAAGTGAGAGGGGAGCTCATCAGTATCTACGTGTATCTGAAGGGAGGGTGTCAAGAAGATAGAGCCAGGCTCTTCTTGTGGTGCCAAGCAACAGAAAAAGAAGCAATGGGCAGAAACTGATGNAAGTTCCACCTGAATATGAGGAAGAACTTCTTTACTGTGCAGGTAACCGAGCACTGGAACAGATTGTCCAGAGAGATTGTGGAGTCTCTCAGTGGAGATACCCAAGAACTGTCTGGACACAATTCTGTGCCATGTGCTCTGGTATAACCTTGCTTGAGCAGGGAGGTTGGACCTGATGAACAACTGTGGTCCCTTCCAACCTGACCTGTTCTGTGACTCAGTGAAAGGCTTAGCAAATTAAAGGAATAATGAAAAGATTTAAATATTATCAGGGAAAATGTTATGAAATTGTAGCCAAGGAAGATGTAATATTTACACAAATTAACATATTGTTTGCATTCTGCATCTATGCATGTGAATGAAGTTTTGATAAGCCAACAGAATTCCACAGGACTGGGCCTTCTGGTACTTAGGAAAATTTGGCTCTATCTTAGCATCTGAATTTTCTGCCCTTAAAAATTTTAGTAAGATAATTATGAACAACAAATAACTCATAGATGTGGTTTTATTTTGTTTCTAAGATTTTTGTACTTCAAGATTTCTAAAAGACAAATATAACTGAAAAAAAATTACTGTAGCCATACATAATATCCATAAATAAATACCACTTCTGAGAGGCAAAGCAATCTATTATTAGTTTACGTAGGAGCCAAGTGTCTTTCTGCATGTACAGATCTGAACAAAATCTTTTCTCAGACCCTTGTGGCACAGAGAATGTATATCTGCACACATCTGAATCAGCAAACCAAGCACCAACAATCTTAGGGAAAAGTGAGCCTGAAAGGTTTGAAAGGCAAAACCAAGCAAAACCCATAATGAACAGTGAAAGGACAGCTAAAAAAACAGCTCACTCTTAATTTAAGCTGCAAATTCTGTGAAGTGTTGCAAGAGTGCATAACTTCATGCAGCTACTTCACCTTGATGAAGTCATTAGCATGGAACTGCTTTTTCTGTATTGATTTCTTGAAATGGTTGGATTTTTTTTTTCTAAGGCTTCACTTTTTATTTTGCATCTATGTATAACTTCCTACTCTATCACACATATCCAATTATATCAGGAGCCATATGTGGTGACCTCATTGATTAAAATAACCTTATCTTCTATAAACAAAAAAAAAGTCTTATGGATAGTTCTCATTAAAAAAACAAGTTTCTATACTTGGATGGGTAGACTTCTTTCTGGAATATGAACAGCAACTATTTCACCTAACAATGGTGAATCTCATTGCTTTTCTAATTTGCTGTAGTAATTAACTGTAGTTTTGGAAAAAGTTTTAAAAAACATGATCCTACAGTGCCCTTGTCCTGTGTATTTTATCTTATATAAAAAATGCATTAGATGAAGTGCCCAAAATATGAATATAGTGTGTTTTGTGCAGTGGAAGATCTACACATCAAAATCTAAATACAATTCAGTGCTTTGCAAAGTCCATTTTATGGATATATCTCTGATCCTGCTACCTGCTTAAGGTGACAATTATCTGAAATTAGCTATATGTTAAAACTACTAAACACATAAAGTGAGACTATGAGTTAAGTTGTNTGAAAACAGGTTTTTATATTTAGATTAAATTTATTTGCCTTATTTCCAAACTATAAACAGTGTGAGAACCTAGAGTTTCTCAGGAGAGTTCATAATTATTAAACATGCCTTTTCTAGTATCTTAGTGGTTTCTTTTGGTCTTCATATTCCTGACAAATACTTCTTTGAGTTTCTGGTTGTGGTGCGTTGACCCCAGCTGGCATCTAAGTATCACAAAGCCGTTCACTTCCTCTCCTCCAGTGGGATGAGGGGAAGAAAAGAAGGAAGAGCAAAAGTGAGAAAACTCATAAATCAAGATAAAGGTAGTTTAAGGAGTGAAGGAAAGAGGAAGGAAAACCAAAACAATTGCTGAGAAGGATTCACTCACCACATCCCACATGCAGACTGATGTCCAGCCAGTCTCTGAACCATGAATGCCTCAGTCTGAGGGACAGGTTAAAGATAAATGAAGGGAGAGGTTTACATGCAAGTGCTGTTCAATGAAGCAGAATGAAGTGATGCCTATCTCTGTGTATATCTGATCATGCCTCTCTGTTTTGCTGACAGGACAGAGAAAAGAGGATATCTTGTCCAAGGGTTTCAGACTTAGGATGACCTTGAACAAATAGCTGTTTCATTGAGCTTCATCAGTATTGTCAGTGTAGGTCAAGCAGTTGTTTCCTGTATTTTCTAGTCAGAATTTTGTTTTGGCTATTTCACTTGACCTGTTCTATTGCAGTTTCCTTTGCAAGAAATGGTTTTGATGGTACGGTTTCACTGTCTCACATATGATGTCACCATAAAAACAGATTGGTAATGAAGCTGACATAATAACCTAATTTACCTGCTTTGTTTGGGCATCAATGCTATTACACAAGTCATTGGCAATGGTGTAGCACAAAATGTTCCTTCCTTCTTATCCCTTCAGTGTATTTGCCTGAGTAAGGAGTGACTGAGCTGATTGTGTACTATTTTAGAGCTGAAATATGGGTGGTTACATTATTAATAGCTCAGTTTCTGGCTTATGTTTTCAGCTATGAAGTGAGACAGCGAGTGTGCAAACTATGGAACTTATTCTACATTATGGGTTGGGATAAAAGGGCAGACTAGTAAGGGTGGCACTTTGTGGCTGTTTGCTACAAGCTGCCTGAACAGGAGGAAATGCATGGGGTCCNGTAAAACTACTAAACACATAAAGTGAGACTATGAGTTAAGTTGTTTACTTAAATTAAGGAAACCTATGATTTCTATGAGCTATATAGATGTACTGTACACTTGAAAATTGATTCCAAAATAGCTGAGAAGTAAAAACATTGCAACAAAATAATGGTTACCTGCAAAATATTTTGGTTTTGCTCTAAGGTTGACCACAGTACTTGAGGTGCACTTCTAATTTTTACCGACTATTTTAACAGAAACTCAATGGTTATGTAATTTTGCAGTTGTTAGGCCACAAAGGGTAGAGCAACAGCACTGATCAGAAATCACTCACTTAGGACTTGGGGAGGAGGTCCAGCACACAAGGCATGCAATGCTTAAGTAAAGTGCAAGTATTCTAAGGAACTAATCAAGAGCATGTGTTAGATTGCCTCAGCTGCCACTAGTGATGTTGGAACCACTGTGAAAGCAATCATTGTATGGTTAGAGATTTTTCCCCTCATTTCTGTCCCATGCAGCCTGTTCAGCACCCCAGCTTTCACCTTCTGGAAGAATGAGTGTCCTTATCCTGTGGAAGAGGCTGGCTAAAGACTTGCCTCATGCTTCCTCTCAAAACTGAGCCACCGTGCAAAATACAAAGCAAGAGTTATGGGAAGGAAAATTATGATTCTGTACACTGGGACTCAGACTGTCCCCTGAAAGCTGACTGTATGTGTGAAAGAGTGAGGAAGAGTGTGTTAACCATACCATCAACTCACAGTCTATTTGTATCCTTGACCCCTTTGCACCCCTTCCAGCTTGAGATATTTTATGACTCTTTGTTTTCCAAAGCACATAGGGTGGTAGGCTGTTATGCAAAGCCAGAATGCTACAGAAAGCTCTTTTAAGAAGCTTTAAGCATAAGGAGATGACCATAATCTCCCATGCTACTATGAAGTGTCCTTACTCCTGCAGCTATCAGACAGGAGTAAGCCTTCCTGAGGGTTAGTTAAGTAGGATGTGACTCAAGTTCAGGAAAAAGAGTAGCCAGAGCTCTGAGCTGTGTGTGGTTAGGGTTTGTATAATTAGAAAGTACAGATGATTTGCTTTATTGCTGTCATGAATCAGCCATTCACATTAGCTTGATTAGCTTGAATAGGTCAGCATGGCCTATTCAGAGCTAGGGACTGTTTTGTCTCTAATATGGCAGCATTTCTGACTATTGCTCCATCCCATGAAATTTTTTTGTTTTCTAAAAATATCTTCACTCATAAGAGAAAATGTTCATCTTGGTGTTAGCAATGGCAGCACATCATGCTATTTATATAAATGACATTGGCTGTGTATGCCAGCTTGAAGCATGTATTTTGATGCATGATTAACACAAAGGCTGATATTATGGAAAGTTGCTAAATCAGGAGTAGAATCAGAATTAATTTGATTTAATTTGGGTTTATCATTAAGTATTATTCTCATTATCAGTGTCAAGCCAAAGCAAAGGGAAAAATACAATAGAATTATTTGCTACAACTTTCTTTGTAGTGAGAGGGAATCCTTTATGGTTAGAAAAAAACCTGTGTGCAAAAATCCAACACAGTCTTCTTTCTTTTTTTGATTTCTCCTTATCTGCCCACTGTGGTCTAGGAGAGGGTGTTGAGATGGCATCAAGCTCTAGGAATACTTCATGCTTCAGCACTTCCCCATCAGAATGATATGGGGTTTAACCCTTTTGGAATAACCCTAAGAAACTTATAGCAGTTATCTGATACTTCAAAAGTTTTATTGCATTAAAAAAGAGGGAACTGGGAGGAAAAATAACTGCATAATATAACTTTGTGTCCTTTCCATTCTTCATCAGGAACAGCACCCTCAAGCTTGATTTAGAGGGGAAAAGGAAAAAGAAACAAATGACTAGCAATTCTTAACAAAGATTCCTTCCTTTTGGCCAGGGTAGTACTATCCAGAGAGCTCCTCAATATGCTTTATGTATTTTCCCTTCAAGTTTTCCCAAATATTTTCTCAAGACAAAAAGAAAAACCCATTTCCAGTTGTCTTGCAGGCAGCTGTGCAGTGACAAAGAGCGTTTGAAAGATGGTTATGTGCTTTCTGGGTTTTACCAAGTACTGTCATTCACCAAGGAACAACTGGGCAGTTCCACGTTTTATGTGAATTCTTTGGAAAAAGCAGGATTCAAACTTTGGTTTCCTCCTTAAATCCAGACTGGAAACACAAAATGATACAGCCGTTCATGGCCAGTTTTTGTGTTCTCCTGTAACTGGAATAACTTGACAGAAAAAGAGAATTTGGTAGTTAGTGGAGGAAAATCTATAATTTTGAGAACATAATGAGAATTGAATGTAAAAGTGCCATCAAGGATCTTTACTGGTTTTAAATGTATTTCCCTGGGGATTTACTTTGTAAATACTTTAATTGAAAAAGTATTTTTATTCATACATACGCTCAAAAAAAAAGGTATTATTATATTTTTAGTTTTATATTATATTGATATATATACATGTGCAGACTGTATGTGCATGCTTTTAAAACAGTAATTTCTTCATTATTTTCACAGCAAACCCAAGGAACCAATGTTCAGTGCAGGTAGGAACTTTTAAAATTTTTAAGCAGATAGTAACTGTGATAACATATGTGGGTTCCCCCACTAGCCCCCTTTCTTCTGTGGATGCCTAGAAATTGGTATTGGGAACCTAAACTTGACACTTAGAGGCTGCTTCTGAATATTTTTAAAAAGTTGATCAGTTCACTCTAGATTTTATTGCTCCAATAGATTTATTTTGCAGTTGGGATTCTTTGTAAGAAGACAAGGACAAAAAAGGCCATGTCTTCTTATTTCACATATGTCTTCTCTTTCAAAGCAGTATTAAGGTTTTGGTAATTAAAGCAATGACAAGTTCCAGCTATGATCCTGTCATGTTAATCATAAAACAGTGCCCTCTACAACTGTTAAAGATTGCCACATCTGTCCCAAAGCCTTGTAAATGTAATTTGTCAAATTACAAATAAAAAGGTTTGTTACTACAGTTTGGGTAATCTATCTTTAATCTGAAAAGCACTTCAGTTTTTTCCAACTTAGGTATTATCCTTGCTGAAAGATTTTGAAAGTGAAATAGTAGGTGTAAGTAAAAGCAGTGTTTGTCCTTGTCATTAAACAGTTAAAGATTTTGAAGAGTCTCAATAAAAATATGAAGCCGAGTAGTGTATATAACAGTTATTTTTGTTCTGAAAAGTCAATGGCAACTAAAATAAAGATTTATTTTAACAAAATAGGGAAGTGGAAAAACCCTGTTGATTTATCAGATGTATCGTATTATTTTTATGCATAGTTCTGTGACAGTAATCATACATTAAGATGAAAAAGTTAGAGATCTTTTGTTTACTGCATGGATTGATCAGCATCCAACAAAGCTCTTAAGCCATATTTCAAAGTTAATGTAACTGATTTTGAAGTCAATAATACATGAAACTAAATAAGCACTTAAGTCTCTTGTGACAATATAATCATGGTTCATGTCCCTTCCATGAAAACTGGTGGCTTAGAAAAAGAAAAATTCTGATTTGCACAGAATAAGCTTTACTTGCCTAATTTTTCTCCTTCCCTTATACCATGTAAGCAAAGGTGTTTGAAATATTTTTTCTTCTGCCACTTTCCCATAGATACAGGTCAGTAATTAAATAGGTGTGACACTACATTGATGTCCTTCTCATCTGGACAGAATTCCTACTGAAATGGATGTTTTCTCTAAGAAGGTTATACTTGGTATTTTAATTAAGTATATGGTTGCATAATGGAGTTTAAGCCAGTGTTTTAATGGTAGAACCAAACAGAGCCCCCTAACTGAGGGCAGAGATTTAGAAGGTAATTAGCCAGCATATGGCTCAGTGTTTTATCAAGCCCCAGGTTAACCTGCAGCAGAGTAAGACTGGACAGCCTGTAGAGCAGGTATTTAGAGAGTTTATTGTATTCAAACACATCTTTATCCAGCCCTTCTGTCTCTGTCTCTGTAATCACAAGGGAAGCGCCGTGTGACACACTGCAAAGGTAGGCTTCACTTCCAAAACCTCATAGCTCTCGAAGCAAAATGGCTCTGGTGGGATAAAGCTCAATGTGTATACAGCTGTTTTCTAGCTTCTGTGCATTTTGCAATGTTAAAACTTTTCTAGTTCTTTGGAGTGAAACAAAAACGTCATACTGTTTATTATATGATCTACTGAATTATAACCCTCAGGTGCACTTTAATCATAATAACGGGTTATAATTTACATTCCTGTGGACTTATTCCTAAGAATTTGAATTAGGAAAAAAAAATGTTGAGAGAGCTATATGGCAACACGTGGATGTTCACTGTGTTTGAAATGGCATTCTGCACTTTTGCTGAAATTCGTATAGAATTTGCCCCTTTGCTGGCTGTTTCGCTGTTAGCCTAACATGATCATAGAAGCCTTTGTTTTTCCTTGCTTTTACTGAATAGACTTTAGATTTTTCTGAATGTTAAATAAGCAGACCTAGGCCTCCAACTAATTTCATTGCTTTTTGCTCAGTGTCATAAAGCAGAGTTACATTTGATAAACATACCATGTTGGTGTCTAAAGCTTTAGTGAAGTTGTAGTATAAATATGCACAGTTTTGATGCATGTTTATATCTGTGATCTGCTCACAGATTTATCTGCTTTTTAGAGATAGCTATATCCTAACAGTTTTTCCACTAACCAGTGTTTTTCAGCTTTGCAATAAATGTGAATTTCACAAAGCAAAAAATTGTTGTTTCCAAGGCAAAGTCTATTAAAGAGTCTCTACCTCTGTGTATTCTTTGTACAAATTTATACCTCCAATCAGTGGTGGTCTCCCTTGAAGATCCCACTGGCATTAATGTGCCTTCTTATTTCAGTTCATTAACTGTTAATTTATGCAACAACAAGATCAAATTTACAAAACTGCAGATGTAAAAGATACATTTGTCTGGAAGTTTCACTGTTGGTCTGTCTTTGTAGTTTGATGATTGTCTGTCTTTACATCTATACCTTTACATTTAGAACTCTGCTGTCTTATAAACTTACTTAAGAAAAGTATGAAGAAAATGATGGAGATTGATTGTGTAGATAATGTATTTGGGTTAGGAACAGGAATTAGTAGAGATGGAATTAATATCACCAAAAGTTAGAAATAAATATGCAATACGATTTCTATGCCTGACCTAATCAGCGTAGGTTCCTCTTCATAGTCAGGAGAGACACATACACATTTTGAAAGCATAATTTATATACTTGTTATAATACACTTGGTATAGTTTACTGTACTGGTTAGAATCTATGTGCTGTTTCCTAGTCTAAATGCTCCCACTGTAGGTGGCTAAACACAAGTTTTATGAGTTCTGTAAGCTTCAGGTGAGAAAAACAGCTCAGTGAATTAAACTTCGGTTCATTCACAGCCTTTGATAAGTACAGCCAGTGGTTTCCATTGCTGAAAATCTGTTGACTTGCAGTGCACCACCATCAGCAGTATTGGCACGTGTTTGAAGCTCATTAAATAGATGCTGCATGCGCATACAAATAGTGCTGTAATGCTTTGCTATTTAATGCTCTACCCTCTATCTTATTTTCCAATACAGATATATTGGAGTAGATTTTTAAAAACAATTCCAATATTCTATCATTTTAACAGGCATCTTGAATTTCCAACCTTCTGTCTTCATTATTTCATCATTAATATCTCTTCTTTTTAGCATGGAGTTTTCTGTTGCTTTCATTTTATGTATGTATTCTGTAAATGAAGCTAGAGACACCTAGCTGTAACTTTACTGTGACAGACCAGGTAGATCTCTTTCCCATATGACTTAGTCTGAAGGCAAAATACCCATCTAGTTAGGTAATACAGCATAACTATGATGTTTATTTGTTCAATCAATAACTCTTAATAATTTAGTCAGGATTTGTAGCATATGCATATTTCCAATTGAAATAAAGCCTTAGCTTTCAAATTTAAAAAATAGTGGTATATTTGTAATGATACTTAAAAATTCATAGCATAATTTAACAGTCCTAAATTGTATAATTTTTTTTTCATTTACATGATTTTTGTTACTTTTGCCCTTCCATTTCCTCTGTGCCCACGATTATTCTGTCTAGTAACTCTACAGATGTCACTGACTCCAAAACTGCTTGATTCGCATGTGAACAAGGCTGAACCCCTTGATCTGCCGATGGAGCAGCAAGAGCCAGCACGTTCTGAATCTGGACAAACTTCATCAGAAGTTCACAGGACACCCACTTTGGCCTTGCCACTTCCCAAAAGTCCTAGTCAGACCTTCATGGCATTTCCCAGATCTCCTAGTTTTATAAGCCCCATGAAGTCCCCAAGTCAGTACTTCCAGATCTGTTATTAATCTCTGCTTCTCTCCCCCAAAATTATTTATTACCAGTTCAACACATTACTTCTAGTATTTTCTTCTAGAAATGTTTACTTCTGTCAGCCAATTGAGTTTTTGTAGCTTCTCTCCTGTATGTCATTTTCCTTTCTTTTAATGTGCTGTCAATGTTGTCATTCCTTTTTCAATGTTTAGTAATTCTTAAAGCACATATCTTTTCTGCATGTACATCAGCATGATTCCTCTTACTAATTGTTTGTGTTCCTTATTTCGAATGTATCTCTAACACTGTATCAAGTGTAAAGCATATCTTTACACTGGGATGCAAAGAATGCGACTGAGTGTTGGAAAATAATTTAGATGCTGATGCTCAACTGTAAACATTGATCAAAAAATAAAATTAATTTTAAGTGGCATTTCTGCGTTAATTGTAATCTTTGATGTATTCCCCTCCAGTTTTAATATTTAAAAACTGTAATATTGTAAGATTTTTTTTTAAAGTTTCAATTTCAGACCTTTCTGTTTTGTAGTTCTTCATGAATTGTTTAGTTCTAATTCTGCTACTCAGAATATTTAGAGGAAAAAGGGACTTTGTATGTTTTTAAAACATTCTGCTTAGTGATTATGATTTAGAAAAAAAAAAACCAAACCTGCTAAATGTCTAAGTTTGAGATTGCATGTCATTTTGTAATTGTAATGCACCAAACTGTTGTGTGGGAAGGGATGGAGGATCACTGGAATTCTCCCGTGATGGTTTTTTTTTTTGTGTAACATTAAACATTTCTGACC
>VZTR01019750.1:0-34719 GCA_013400775.1 Chaetops frenatus | reverse complement strand
AACATTTCTGACCTTTTGTAGAGGAAGGATACGTAAAAATGTTTCTTCGTGGACGTCCTGTCACCATGTACATGCCCAAAGAGCAAGTGGAATCTTACAATTTGGAAGCAAAAGTAGAACTACCAGCCAAGAGGCTTAAACTGGAATGGGTGTATCCTTTCTGTGCTGGAGGACTACTGGAAATCAATCACTCCATAATGATTTGGGTTAAACAACTTTTTGAGCTAAAGGGTAGCAGGATTAAGGTCATAAGGTTCATTTAATTGGTGAAGTGACATTCCATTGAAAATGGGTGTTAATTTCTTGAGGCTGCCGTTCTTCACCTTGTAAAGTACGGAGTGGCAGCTTAAGAAAGATTTTGCTTAAATGTTGCCTGAAGGTTAAGTCTGCAGCATGCTAATTAGCCAAAGATTAAACTAGGCATATCATAAGAGTGTAGTGAGCTGGGATTATTAATTACAGTATGCATAAGACAAGCTCAGGTTTTTTTCTGGTTCTTAGCAGTAATTTACCATTTTAAACTGTTTTATAAAATGTACACCATTGTCCTTAAGAGGGTGGTACATTCAGCTTCAGCACCTGAATAAGCCCTGAATTGAGTAGTGCTGTGCAACTGATACATGCTTAGTAGCCATAAAATTTATACAATGTCATATATAAATTAATATTTGAATTTGTATCTTAAGGATGCTCAAACACCATAAATACTGAACAACCAGATTTTTCCACTAACTTCTATGAGTGGACATAATTGCAGAAATCTAACTTGAAAGAAATCAGCGTTTCATTACATACAAAAGTTCTCCTATTTTACTTTTTTAAATAGTGATAAAATATATTCTTTACTGAAAAAAAGACATTTCACGTTTGTATTATCTTATAATAGATGATTCAAGATAAAATATAAACACAACAAGATCTGAGTCTATTTTTAATATCTATTATCTTTAGAGAAATGATGTCTTTGCAAGGTTTTCTGTTTTAGGAAAAATCTCTTTTGGTCACAAACAGTGAAAATAGGAAATTATTTTGTCTTCATAAAATAAGACAGACTGCATATAGTCTTTTTCAAAGTTGTATAAATAGAACCGCATGTGGTTTCAGAATGTTCAGAGAGTTTCCAAAAGTCCCTTTGTATTCACAAGAGATTAATGACAGATTTAGTAACCATTCTTATTATTCCTATTGCAGCTGAGCCTGTAGGTTCTTTCCCTTTCTGCTGGAACTGCATAGATAATGCATGCACAAATAAGTGAAGATGAGTTAAAAAGACAAAAAAATCCATAAGATTAATGAAACAGGTGAGATTAGAATGACAAACACTGCTTGCAGCATTTTACCATCTAATTGTTGTTCAGGTTCTCACCATTTATCACAGCAGAATTGAATGATGAATTTTGCAGTTGTAAGGAGCTCCTCACTCAGAGGGCCTGAGGATGATAAGGAGAAAGAGTTAGAAAGCTTCCTGAAACAACAGAACACCCAACCATGAAACAAAGCAGAATGTCATTAGAAGCATGTAGGTGGAACTTGACGTCAATATTTCAGACTATTATAAGAAATTATAATTAGGGTAGGTCATGGTTTCAGTCTCATTAGTTTCTCACTTAAATGACTCAATGTTTTCCAGATGGACTATTATTTTTAGTTTGAATATTCATATGTCCTTCCAGGTGTGTGTGTCCATATACCCAGCAGAATCCTATCTTAGGTTGTCTATGAATAGAAGAGGTGGGAATTAATAAAACCACCTAACTAACCCTAAATGGTTATTCTAAGTGGTATTAAGGAGGAGGTAGTTTTCTTCCAAAAATACTGGGCTAGCTCCTTCTGTTCCTAATTTATTTGCAGTTAAATCCAATCATGGTGTCCATACTTAATATTTATAGCAATGACTAGGTATATGGATTGTTTAAAAAGAGGGTGAAAAAAAAAAGAGGGAGAAGATGATGCCCACTTTACAGACTGTAACAAAGAGAAGAAAAACTGTGAGCAGGAGCATAAGATCATTTAAGAAGAAAGACAAAGAGAGCAGAAAACCAAGCAATATTGCAGGCATCCACTCCAGTTGAGTTGGAGAAGCTGCACTGTTTGATTGGAGGGTAATGGAACAGGAATAGGAAAAAACATCTTTGTAACAGACAAATGAGTCCAGCTGTGAGAGTACAGCCAGAAATGCTCTATAATGTAAGAATGGGGATAGGGAAACAAAATATTGGAGGTGGCTTGGACAAATGGAAAGGAAAGCAGATTATGATGAGAAACAGAAGGAAGAAAATCCAATGTGTACGGATTTCAAGGCATACCAGAACCATAAAGGGGTATTACAGTCACAGTATCAGCTGTCTGGGTAAGCTGAAAAAGATTCACACCTTTGATATATTATCCTATTTATTAGGACATGAAGAAACAAAAATGTTGAGTGATGAACTGTGAGGGGGGCTGGAGCAGAGGTGGAAAATCCAAGTGAGAAATCAGCACTAGGGATATCAGGGCAGGAGCAGTGGCCTGCCCAGATCCATTTGAGAGCAACTCACTTGGCAAGCAGGAGGTCTGAAACAAAAACTGCAGGCCAAATGAAAAGAAAAGGTCAAGGTAGCATTCCCTGAAGTGCCAGCTCACCAAATCCAAGTTGAAGCCACCAAATCCGAGTGTGGGAAACACTGAGGAGAAGGAGGGATCAGCCCCAGGAGTTTGCATCTGAGAAAAAAGGCTGATAGAAAGAAATTGAGTGTTTGACAACAGCAGTCATGTGAAAGGTTGAATGCAGCATTGTTCCCCACAGGAACAATAGTAAAGAAAGGAGATTTTCCCTAAAGAATGTAATCTTTCCCATTTAATGCTATTTTTGTGCGCTGAGATTTGTTCCTTATGAACGTCTGTGTAATGTTCTTCACTTTTTTTTAGAAGTGCAATTCCTTACACTAACTTCAG
This sequence comes from Chaetops frenatus, assembly GCA_013400775.1. Lineage (NCBI taxonomy): Eukaryota > Metazoa > Chordata > Aves > Passeriformes > Picathartidae > Chaetops > Chaetops frenatus. The sequence continues at coordinate 31,785 of VZTR01019750.1, read as the reverse complement.
CAGCTGGTTCACTATAAATTTGATTATACGTTGTTGAATTAGGGAAATACCGTTGGCTTCAATTTGTAATGGTATCTGGTTTTAGAGAAAAAAATAAATTTAAACAAATAAAGCATTGTCCAGCAATCTGGAGTAGTAACACCAACCACCACAGACAGATTCAAATTGATAGTAAATTCTTTGTAATTGAAGATATTGATTGTTTCAGTGTCATCACATTTTAGTATCTCAGACTTGAAAAAACTTTGGCTGAGGTGTTTCAGTTTATGAGACTAAAAGCTCTATTTCTGAATTCACACTTTAATAATTGGGTATGCAGCACTAGTTCTATTGCATTTATAAGAAAAAATCAGCAAGATGCTTCTTCTAAAATAGGTATTTATATGGGATTGTTATTGACCTTATTACTTCAACAACAATAACATGACTATTTTAGTTTGAGTGGCTTATCATTGACCATACAGAATAGTGCACAAGTATCTTGTTTAGATCATGTAATTGGGGTTGCTTTATCTGTCCATATATTTTTCACAGCCAGTTTCTCCATATTGACTGCATTAGAATGCACTTCTGTTTTGCCAAGATTCTGCTAATGCTGTTACTTTCTCTTCCCATAAAAAAAAAAAAAAAAAAAAAAAAAATTAAAAAAAAATAGTTGTAGTCCCTAATGATTCTTCAGAAGAATAAAACTACAAAATTTGGCTGAATTAATGTTCAGTCTAAATGAGATTATTATTCCAGTCATTTCATTGAATTAATTTTAGATCTGTGTTGATATGACTAGCATCAGAATCTGGGCCACTGCTTTTTAAATACTACAAAAATAAATTGGAATGGATGATGTAACCCTTTTATGGTTTTTATCCATCTGGCTGGTCATGTCCACATTAATGAAATCAATCAGCCTGCACACAGGATAATNCCTGGGAAAAAAATTAGTGTTGCCTTAGTCTGGTATTTAGCAAGTTCTAGAGGCTGCTAAAGGTATAGTATGGGAATATATATATATGGGAATATATATAGTATATATGGGAAAAAATATATATATATGGAATATAGTATATATGGGAATCTGAAAATTCCCATATTCTTTGCTATGGATTTTTTTTTAGGATATGTAGGTTTTTAAGTCTGCAAAGTGCTTCAGGTCTCTACTGTAGTAAGAAAAGCGTCCTGAAGGTTGTCAAGTAATAAAAGCTGTGCTCAAGCCAAGAGATACAGACTACAAGGACAGCGAATCCATCTTTGTTTTTTTTTCTTTTTTCTTGTTTCTAACATCCTTCATTGGTAGCTAATGTTATTGCAGCTTGACCAACACTCTAGCTATGGCTACAGGGGTCGGGACTGTCGCAGCAATCTCTATCTCCTGCCCACGGGCGAGACCGTCTATTTCATCGCCTCTGTAGTTGTGCTGTTCAATGTGGAAGAGCAACTTCAGAGACATTACACTGGTCATAATGATGATGTCAAGTGGTAAGTCATCTAATAACCATTCTTTTTTTTTTTTTTTTTCCTTCATAAAACAGTGTTTGAGATAGATCCACTCATTGTCCTTACTCTTCTTTTAGGATGGTTGAATGTTATCTTCTTCTTTAGAACCTTCTCCTTCCGTTTTTAAAGTAGGGTTGAATTATTGCCCTTCACCAGGGCCTGGATGCCCTGTACAGTTCCTTTAGGTTTGGCCTAACCAGCAAGATCTTTGTAAGCTCACCTGTGGTCTTCCTGATAGTCTTCAGGCATGCTGACCCCATGGCAGGAAATAAAACCAGACCTGGTTTGTCTGCTGCCATGCATGCAAGCCAGATTGGGCTTTAAAGAGATTTAGGTGTGTTGAAGCTCAGAGAATACAAGATGCTAGCAGATATCAGAATCATTAAACTGAAATCTAAATAAACATATGGTTTTTCTTGCTGGTATCAGTTTGCTTGCACAGTGTAGCTGAAAAAGAGCACCTGGGTTATCTGATGGGCCCTAATGTATGAAATGAGTTTGACATCCTTTCTCTAGATTAGGCATTATGAAACACCCATTGTCCCTCAAAGCCAAAAATAGGCCTGATAACCAAATCTGCTTGAATTGTGAGCATGTTTCATAAATTGAATTATTTCTATAATCTGGTGGTTTTACAAGGAGATTTTTACCTTGGACCTGTTCCATCTCATTTCCTTTCAAATTTTCTGTCTCTAGATATTTCAAAGCTTTCAGATTTATGGGAAGGAGGATACCCTTCTGGTTTGTAAAGCTAAATGGAATATTACAGATCATTTTGTGGGTACTTGGCCTCTAGAACTACATGCAAAGCAGATACGGTGAAAAAAGAATTCAGAGCATTTTAAAATACAAGAGCATGACAATTGTTTTGTCAGTTCTGTTTTATAATCTTAAAAAGTTTACATGATGCTGTTTGCTTTATATGACTAAAATAGGGCTATTTCTTACAAGCTCAAGTAATAGCTTGTTGAAATAGATAGTCAATACCTTTAAGTTTGGCTTCTTCTTTTCTTTTGTAGCCTGGCTGTTCATCCTGATAGGATCACTATAGCAACAGGTCAGGTTGCAGGGACATCCAAGGATGGGAAAGTAAGTGGCTTTACTGATGTATAGCTGTTTATATTTTGTAAGAATGTGTTATTAAGAAGATACATTCTGTATTCTTTTCCTGTTGTAACTGGTCTTACATTTTTTAACTGAATGGAAGCAAAACTTAATTTGAGAGTTCCTATTGCATGCTATCACAGTTACCCAGTTCCATTATCAAGACTGGGCAATGGTTTCTGGTTCCATGACTTAGAGAGACAGAAGGCAAATTTGGAACTGTTCTCTGAGAGGCATAGAGTGATAAGGCTTCAAAGGAGACCAGAGATCAGATGGATCTGGAGAAAAGGAGGACATTAAATTGTACAGGATACAACTTCATTTTTGATCACAGCTACCAAAATCAAACTACAAAGAACAGGTTTGAGTTGTTTGCTGAAAAAAAATTAGCTTTTACTCTTGCCATCATCTAGGCAAGAATATTTTTCTCTCTATTGCCACCTGTGTTATGGTAAGCTTAGGTGTAAGCTAGGACTTCATTTGAACAGAGTGAGATGAACATTGCTCCAAAGAGCTAACAAAAGGCAAAAAGAATGGGAACAAACAGAGGCAGTAAAAACCATGAGGAAGATGTTACTCAGCAGAGTATGCAGCTGTTGTCACAATCAGACTATTGCAAACTTTTTGCTAGGTGCCAAAGGAGAATTTGGGGATAAAAACTGGATTATCAATATGCTGACTACTTTGATTGTCATAATTTAACCCCAGTCAGCAACTGAGTACCACACAGACACTCATCCACCACCCCCCACACCCCTCAGTGGGATGGGGAGGAGGACTGGAAAAAGAACAAACCCTGTGGTTTGAAATAGGAACAGTTATTATTATTAAATTTTAATTAAATAATAACAACAATAAAGACAACAAAAAGAGAAAAATAAGACCCAAGAAAGAAAAGTGATGTACAGTACAATGGCTCTTCAACCACTGACTGATGGTCAGCTCATCCCCCTGTAGCAATTGGCCTCTCCTGTCTAACTCCCCAGTTTGTGTACTGGGCATGATATCCTATGGTATGGAATATCCTTTTGGCCAGTTCAGATCAGCTGTCTGGACCATGCTCCCTCCTGGCTTCATGTGCTGCTCCTCACTGTCAGAGCATGGGAAACTGAAAAGTCCTTGACTTAGAGTAAGCACTGCTCAACAACGGCCAAAACATCTGTGTTATCCACATTATTCTCATCCAAAACACAGCACTGCACCAGCTACTCGAAAGAAAATTAACTCTATCCCAATTGAAACAAGGACAGTAAGAAAAACAAAGGAAATCCCAGTTTTGCAATATAAGTTTTATATAAAGATAACTTAGCTGAGTAATGTAAACCATTTTTTTTTTAATGTGTTGGAGTTTTTTAAAATTACTTTTGTATTCAGGAAATAAAACCTAAAAGTTTGATGCGTGTGCTTGAGAGGAATGTGGCATATAGGTATATAAAAGCCATATAACTGAGGTACTGCTGTGTCCTTGGGGATTTTTTATAGATATTTCTTTATGTTAGAGGAGAATTTCTCTGCTTGTGAGCGGCTCCAGCCGCTTCCCGGGGCTGCCCCCTGGTGGCGGTGCTGGGCACGGCGGGGCTGCCGGAGCCGAAGGCGCAGGGAGGGAGCGGGAGGAAGGGATGGAGAGAGCGGGGACCGCGGGGCTTTCACAGGGACTTGGTCTGGGGCCAGCGTGGACATCTGGAATTTTATTTACAAAAAGCAATCTCGTTCTTATTACGGTTGTAAAGGAAGAGTTTGAACAAGAAGTTGTTTTCCCTGGGCGTTTTTCTAATGTTGACATGAATTGCATTTTAGAAATTCCTAAGCTTCTTTTCACGCTTTTAGCTTTCACGTTTAGCCGAGTTATCTCAGTTGGTGCAGTTTAAACTGTTACTGGGCCTACCAGTAAATCCCACGTGACAAAGTCATCAACAATTTTCAGTCCATGACGAGTATCTCAGTGGCCATGAACTTCAGTGAGCAAACTGAGACCAGTGAGACCTGAAGTGCTGCACACTCTGCACAGTCAGTCCCAGATGTGGGTCCTGGGCACAGTAATCAGCAAACCATTTGTAGTGTATCTGTACTTACACAGGTGACTCTAGAGAAGTTCTAATAATTTTTATACCTTCAATTGTGATTTTTTTTTTCCCAGGCACATTCTATTTTATCAAATCCTGATGGGTTTTTGCCATCCTTGTTTGAGGTGATTTTTTCTGTGTCTGTTTTACAGCAATTGCCACCACACGTGCGTGTCTGGGATTCTGTGACTCTGAATACACTGCATGTCATTGGAATGGGGTTTTTTGACCGAGCTGTCACTTGCATTGCTTTTTCTAAATCTGTAAGTTAAGTAAATAAATAGTCATATTAAGACTGTTTGCTGGGAATGTCTTTGAAATCTTTCAAATTTAGGTGACCAAAAGAAACTTCCCAGCTGTCTCTCCTCTCAGATTCCTCTTTAGAGGAGGAAAGCTTGCAGCCTAGTTGTTTCCAATAGTTTAGGTTCCTATCAAAGTTAACAATAATCTCAGTGGTCTCAGAGGTTTGCCATATGCTTAAAACAAACTGCAATTAATTTCTTCAACAGTTGCAAAAATACTTGTGTACTTGAAATTTCAGCATCCCTACTTTTCTCGAATCATCCTATTCTGTTTCTCCCCACATAAGAAATTTACTCTCTGCACCTTTTAACCCTCTCACTGTGTCTAAAATGATTGATGAAAGACTTTAAAAAAATGGAGGCTGCCATAGGAGAATCAAAATATTTTGCTTAAAAGCAGCAAAGGCATATGAATAAAGGATTGTAAAAAAAGTAAAATCTAATCAATGTTGTTTGCATCTTGGCACCATTCTTTGAACTTTAATCTATCAGAGAGATAAAGGAAATATTTTTATGCTGATACAGGCAGCATTTGAGCCCCATATAAAAACTTGAGTCTGTGACCTGACATGTGCAAACCTCAAAGCCTCCCATGTACAACAGAATCTGTAAGCAGGGTATGTGGTGGTGTCTGGTTATCCTGACAGCATTTCTAAATAACAGAGGGCTACCTGGTGTATCCCCTAGGCAAAATTTACTTCAGTGAAAGTTTCTACAAACACTTGAAATCCATTGATGACTATGTTTACAGAAAGTAGAAAAGAGAGGGGTGTATTGGGAGAACTAGTTAAGAATACAAAGGTGAAAGCTAACACAGTTTGATATCACCTTTGAAGGATAAATAAAAAGGAATAGCAAGCAAATGCTCTGTAAATACCCCTCTGGAGGGAAATAGGTGCATAATAACAGAGAAGCACTACTGGCATTTGCCAGAAGAAAGCAAGTGCTTAATATATTTGCTTTGTGATTTCAGTCACAGCTTGGCCTGCTCTGAGCATCACTTCCCATTCTGGAGCAGCATTTCTCTCACTGTAGTCAGGCCTCTCTTCAGGTTTCTCAGTCCTGCCTCTGCCCCACCTCCTGAGCTGCCTTGGCACAGTTGTTTTCATGGTTGTGTCTGTCCTGTGTATTGTGGGCCTGAACCATCAGGATAACAACCAGGCAACCTCATGTGTAAAAAGCCACACCAGAAAAATGGGTACCCACAGGATAAGGACCAGGAAATATGATGCATGCAGAAATAATGAAGGGATTAGGGTAATTAAGATTAGAAAGAGTGATAAATGTCATAACTATAAAAAAGACACCTGTCAGGAATAAGTTGTTTTCTAATTCCTTACTCTGTTCTCTGATTTTGATCCATTATACCAATGTGAATAATAAAATTGTTTCGTGTGTTAACAGATATCTGAGAAGAAATAATTGGTTTAAATTGCAAAGAAAGAAATCCAGTATAATTATCAGGAAAAGCTTCCTTAATAAAATTGATAATAATGTGTAGTTTGCCTTTGGAATTTCCACTACTGAATATTTGTAAACAGATACCTACTGCATTCCTGACATTTGTCTGCAGTTTGCAAGAGCTCCTCTTGTAGGTCCCTTTTTAGCCTTGTTTTTCAATGAACCTATAAATTATTATATTTTATGGAGATCTAACTACAAGTATAACAGTTAAAGTGTAAATATGTGTAAACATCTCCACTTACACACAAGTATTTAATTATTTTGAATGTCTATTGATATGTTCCTCATGTTGCCTGGGGGATACATTAATATTTCCCATGTTCTGCCTCAGAATGGAGGGAGCAGCCTGTGCTCTGTGGATGACTCCAACGACCATGTGCTTTCAGTATGGGACTGGCAGAAAGAAGAAAAGCTGGCAGATGTCAAGGTGTTGCAATAAGATATTTTGTACTACTTGCTTGTATGTAGATCTGATTTCTTGTAATAAAATGTATTTCTGTATTTAATTTTTTGTGCCTTTTTAACACTTTCACTGTGTGAAAGGCAAGGAACATGAAGAAAGGGAACATTTTCTCTCTGTTGAGATTATCCCAATAGTTTTGGGTTTTTTGAAGTTTTGCTGTTGTCATTCTAGAATTGATTAGAAAATTCTAGGTAGCAATGATAGGAGCATGTGCAGGAAAAATGTCCCGAACTAATCTTTTGTGTAGAAATTCTCATTATCTGACATGATTTTTAAGGATACATTTTGATACTAACTTATAAAGGCATAAAATCTTTTGACTACAAAATATTCCAGCCTATGTTAGTAAATTAATTGCTCGGGATTTTTCTTATATCAGAAGTATCAGTTTACCTAAATAGAGAACAATGCAGTGTTGTTTTATTTCCTTTGCATTTTAGATTTTGATACAATATTTTTCTTTTTTCTTCCAAGTGCTCTAATGAGGCTGTATTTGCTGCAGATTTTCACCCTACCGATACAAATATAATAGTCACTTGTGGAAAATCACACCTTTATTTTTGGACACTAGAAGGGAATTCCCTTATCAAAAAGCAAGGATTATTTGAGGTAAAAATAAATTATTTCTCTAATTTTGTGTTTATAGTAATGATACAGTCATACAGAAGAAAGGTTTAATAAGGTTTGAGTAAATCAAAACAAGTGATCATTATTAAACTTGAAATGTTGCAGAAACTCAGGTGGCATTCATGGCACAGAGAACTTTTCCATGGGTAAAACTTCCACACTGAAATTTTGAAATACAGTTACCATATTGCTCCTTGTATTCTTTTTCCTATTTTCTTTTTGCTACATACCCCCAACCCTCCCACCCACAACCCGTGCAAAATAAAATTACCATAAAACTCTATGATTACCTCAGGTTAAAAAAAAACCAACAGAGTGTGATGGAGATTTTTATTTTGTGAAAGACCCCATAAAAATACATCTGTATGAATTTTCTTCCCTATTCCTCTGTTCTGCTCAGACACATGCACATATGTCATTCAAATACAGGTTGAGCTGGCCACTATTTGGTAAATATAATTTTCATTTCAAGGTTTTGATTTGGTTTTGTTCTTGAATTTAGACTAAGCTGTACAGCAGTTGCATGCACAACTGGGGGATGTTTGCAATGACTGCAGATAACTCCAGTGACTGCTACTTAACTGCTTGTGGAGTCGTGGCTCCCAAGGATAGTCAGAACAAGTATTTGCAATGTCAGTTAATATAGTTTGTGTGAAATCAGGAGGAGATGCTGAGAGAATGCATTCAATCTTGTTACATTTTATTTTTCATGCATTTTTAATGGATTTTTCTCTCTGTTCTGGCTCTGTTGGTCTCGATGATTCTTGGAGCTGGAAAAGGGTGGTGGGTCTAGTTGAGAGCAGCTCTTAGTTTGGGAGAGAAAGAGGACATACAAATAGGTTGTCAACAAGGAATGGATAATGTCCTTAGAAGCTACCAGTGGTGATTTTGTTCCCTTGTGCATTTAACTGTTTTGTTGCTGACAGTGTCTTGTCACACAGGGATTTCATTACTGAGCCTTGGGCTTCTTTCAAGAGATGATTCCTTAATTCTTACACTATGGCCAAACCCTCTAGTAATTTTTTTTTTCCTCCTAGAAACTTCGGAGTTAAGAATTATAATAATTAAGCTGGTTTGAAACTTTGGCCATTTCTAAATACTCAAAGTCTTTGGCATTCTGCAGTAGTTGGGGGATTTGGTTTATCTCAGAGCATTCCTGGTCATGTGTTACATGTTGCAGACCTTCTCACTCACTCTGTCCCCAGCTTGCAATGAAAGGGTGCAGGTTTGGACCACAAACCTCAGCTGATGCATCTTCTGCCCTTGCACAATTTATTCTGTTTAGGCTGTAGGAATGTGTTTAACTCTTGTAGATATTTAAGTAATATTAGAGCTGTATAAGACTAAACTAAATTAACCAAATGCATACAGTTAAAATCCATGGGTTGTGTGTTGCTGTGAGTGTATATTTTTCATAACCATGCAGAAACAAGAGAAGCCAAAGTTTGTCCTGTGTGTGACCTTTTCTGAAAATGGTGATACTATTACAGGAGACTCAAGTGGAAACATTTTGGTTTGGGGGAAAGGTAAGATAAAATTTCACTATTAACTTCCATCTTAATATTAAAGACTATGAGTGTAGACTTGAGTGTAGAGCTTCATTTTAAGAAGAATAAATTTTGTTTTTCTTGAGCTCTTTCCCAAGACCAATCCAGCAGATTGTGCCTGGATTCTTTCCTACAAGAAGCTGAAGAATATCTATACCTAACTGCTAGAGCACAAAATTCTATCAAATGTGTTCTCTATGGTCAAATACTGAATCCCAGAGCTATGCCAGAACGTGGGGCTTTTACTGATGTAAGAGATGCCAAGAAAAGTTCTTTCCTTAATCACTGTGTAGAAACATTGTTAATGTAATTGATGCTCTCCAGTCTCCTATACTGTCACTCTGCTGTTTGCAGAAATTATGCCTATTGACACACGCTTTTTAAAAGACAACAAATAGCACTGTTTGTTTTCCTAGGAAGTCAAGCTAAAATGTATTCAGATCTAATTGAATTCCTCAGCTTTATTTCAGAAGAACAGATGGGTAGGAAGAACTTCTTAAAAAGCATTTTCTAGTAAGAAGAGACCTTTTTTTTAGGCAGCAGAAGGCAGTGCCTGCTGCAGGGCAAACAGCAGCAACTTCCTAAACGTTGACTTAGTGCCTGAGATGCCATGCATAGGAATAAGGAGAATCTCTTAAAGGAGGAAGGGATATGGATGACAGCTTTTTCTTATTTACTTAGTGCTTCCTCCCAAGATACTACTCAAAGGGATAAGATCCTGAAAACAATACAGTGGATCAGTTACACAGTTGAGCCTTACTGAGCTGTTTCTGTAGATTTCTTTTTCAACCAAGAGCTGTCAGCTAATTATCTCCTTGTGCTTTTGAGCACTACTCTGCTGTTGAAGACGGGTGGATATGGTGTTTGTTTATTTCTCTTTTCTTTTTCCTACAGTAATTTAAAGCAAGACACTTCAACACTTTTCCTTCTAAACTGACTTTAGAAATTGCAAAGTTCCATGTCCCTGTTCTTCATTGTTATTTTGGATTGCCAGCAGACAAGGGAGACAGGGGCACTGCTCAGGGGCCAGTTTGCCATTATGCTGGTAGATTAATTTCTGCCTTGACTGCAAGAAGCCTCTTTTGCCTTTTTTCCCTGAAATAAAAGGGAGTTCTCAGTGTGCTCAAGATCTCAACTTCTGCTAACTCTTCAGGGTTGGACAAAAATTTTTTTCTTGTTTTTCTATCTCAGTACTGTGTACTTTCTATGTCTTCACTACTTTTGACTCAGAGCTCTATGTGCAAGAGAGGGCTGCTTCCACCGGCTCAGGGCACCCTTAGCAAAATCTTCTCTTGATAGAAATCAAATGTACCTGACACATTATATCCACAGACATGGATGAAGGAAAAGGCAATTGTTTTTTCCTAATTTGCATCAGCCCCTCACTTGTGCTAAACATCAAGTTAGCCAGGCTTTGATGCAAAGTGCACATTTCAGTAACAGGATCATTTATTTGTATTTCCTAATAGTAATGATTCACCAAATTAGAGATACTTAATCTAATGTAGTTGGTTTTGATGGTGTTGAGTCTAAGAAGCTGCTTGAACAAGCCAGGTTCATCAATAAAGTACAGGCTCCTTTGGAGAGTGATCAGCACATTCTGCCAGATATACGACATCTAGCTTAGATTTTGGTACAAGTTCAGGATCTGGAGGCTGTAGAACATCTTTGGAAGATAAAAATGGCTGGGTTATGGTTTCTTTGCTGATAAGGTGTGTAGTGCTACTGCAGGTCAAATGTGATGTCAAATTATTTTGTTTAAATGCCTGTGAAAGGTTTAAATGAACCTATTTTACTTTGTCTTTGACCTAGATTGAGTATGTATACTTTTCATTTTTGAGATGGGGGGAATATATCATAAGATGTACTAATTCAGCCTCTTCAGTGGGTCTGTGTGTTTTGGTCCAGCACTCCATGCCCACTGTTATCATTGTTTAAATGCAATCTTTGAGAGATAGTAAAGAAATTGAGAAAAAAAAACTGGGGGGAAAGGAGCTACTAAGCTGAGTATTTCAGTAGTAATGTCTTTTTTTCTTCTGTTCAGGTACCAACAGAATAAGCCACGCAGTTCAAGGAGCACATGAGGGTGGAATATTTGCACTGTGTATGCTGCGAGATGGCACATTGGTGTCAGGAGGTGGAAAAGACCGAAAGCTGATATCTTGGAATGGAAATTACCAAAAAATTCACAAAACTGAGGTGATATCACCTATCTGGAAATTACTCTGCTACTTAAAATTAAATTCTATTGTCCTCTGAGCAGCTTTTTAAAGCAATTTTTTTTCTTATGGATGTGTATTCTATGGGAAAGAAAATCAGTGGTAAAATAAAATATTTTCATATGCTGAGTTGGAAGGGACCCATCAGGATCATCGAGTCCAATTCCTGGCCCTGCACAGGACACCTCAAGTTTTGAGTCCTCAGGTCATTCCTGTGATTCCCTATTCATTAACATAATATTTCCTTTCTAACTGGAAAACAAATCTTGTGTTTGTATCTTTCCATAGTATTTCTTCCTTTCTTTGCATTTAGTAATGTGAGGTAATGTTTAACTTCAGAGTATTACAACACTGAAATGGTTTTGTATTTTCCTCTTTCCCAAAATGATGTGAGGATTTCTTGAGGGTTTTAATACTTAAAGGTTTTCATTAATTTATTGGTTGATTTTGTTGTTTTTTAAAGATAACTTAAAATTTGAAAATTACTCCAGTTGCTGTGTAGAAGTTTAAAAGATTAAAGCAGAATTTCTTTGGACAGAACTACTATGACTGTTTACATACTGAATGTCAGAGAAGAATCAGCATAAAACTCTGAGGAAGGCTTCAACTCTATAATATTAAATAATAATATGAAAAGTTGTAAATAGATATGCAACTGGAATGGCAGGTCTTTGTTTATAATTCAGTTTTTAACACAGCACAAGGGACATGCTTGTTGTGCTGTTTCTAACTGTGATGTCCTTTTTCTCTTATTTGTTCATATTCTGGTATTCCTTGTTATTTTACATCTTCACTTAAACTTTATTTTGGAGATTTGCACTGGCTCTTTCCAAACTTAGGCTGCAATTAAAGAAGCATTCATTGCAAGAAAATGCTCTGAGTAGAAATGCACAGTCTGATATCACAGCTACAATTAAATGCTATTGAATTAACACAGCATGAAGGAATCTTTTGTTTCTTGAAATACTTGGTTTATCTGAGTGTTCTGTAGACAAGGATGTCTTGCCTTGCAGTGTTATAGAAGTTACTGAGATGATGCAAATTGTTATAAAGTTTTTCAAGCCAGGCACATGTATTAATTTGTTTCATTTCTTCACTGCGCAATATTTATTAAAACACATTTACTAGGACATGTCTTTAAAAAATGGCAATACCTGACAAATTGTGTGACTTACCTATCCTATTGTCTGTTATGAGCACAGATTCCAGAGCAGTTTGGCCCAATAAGAACAGTAGCAGAAGGGAAAGGGGACGTTGTATTAATAGGAACCACCAGAAACTTCGTCCTGCAGGGCACACTGTCAGGAGATTTTTTCCCAATTACCCAGGTAAGCTGGGGTTCCTTACAAGAACACTTGTAAGTGTGCAAGAACAGAAAAGACACTGCTTAAAGCTAAGTTCCATAACTATTCATCTATTTGATTTATTTTTGTCGTATTTTCGGCAATCAGAGTCATTATAAATACATATCTATCTAGAGCTAAGATGTTTTTGGAATATTTTAATATATAGTTCAGTCATTTTTATCCTGTTTAAATGTGTTTAGTTTTGATGGCCTGTTCTTCCTGTCAAAAAACCTCTCTGCTTGTGTAGGGTCACACTGATGAGCTCTGGGGACTTGCAGTCCATTCCTCTAAGCCTCAGTTCTTCACATGTGGACATGACAAACACATTACCCTCTGGGATGCAACCACTCACCATCCTATCTGGACCAAGATTATAGAGGTATAAATTGATCAAATACAGCTCTCTTGTTAGAGAAATTCTCTAGTCATTTTGGTTTTTCTTAAGATTATTGATAAAAAATATCTTAAAATATTAACGGAAAAAAATCATTTCATGTTAACCTATTCTTGTCACAGAGATCAAAAGCTTTTCAGTGTAGCTATTCTGAGTACAAGTTAGATTAAATGCACTGTTTGAACCTCTGGTTTATTCAATGAAATATCTTAGCATTTGCTATAAAGTTATACTTTTAAGAAAAATAGGAAATTTTCCTGTCTGGAATGCTGTAGTCTTTTAGGAACTGTGCACAGAAATCCTGGATCTCAACAATTCTCTGAACTTTTCTTTAGAGTTAAGAGTTCTTTTAAATTAGTCACTTGCTTATAATTAATGAGAATATCCTTTCCACCTAGCCTCTAGTCTCGTAATCACTGATTACTACAAATGTCAACAGGACAACTAAAACAGCTATAATGTGATACTGTTTTAAAATACAGAAAATTAAGGACACAAGCATTTCCATGAGATAGATCACAGGACTGGGTTTTTTGCTTACATTTAAAAATTATGTTTTAATGGTATCAGAAACAAAAAAGCAATTTATATTGGTATTTTCTGCTATAACCTGAAGAGTTCTAGACCTCATTCTTTGTAACTTTGTGTGTATTAGAAAGTATTAGAAAGAAAATGCTTACCTTGTTTTTAAGCATTTGTTTAGATTGCAAGAAGAACACTAGAATTTTACAAAGCAAAATATTTTAAAATTGCATATCCAAATAAGAAAGCCAGTTTTTGCCCTTAATCTCCCACTGAGCTGCAGTTTGGCAGGTGCTGGAAAAAAGGTGTTGGTGTGTGTAGGAGTGAGGCTTTACCCCTCCTGCAAAGTGCCACATACCTTTGTTGAATAAGGGACTTGCTTCTCCTTCAGAATGTAGGTAAACTGCAGCCTTGATGCTTAATTCTGAGGTCAGCTCTAGTTTAAGAAGTTATTTTTATCTCTTACTTCTTTGTGATTTGTTGAGAAGCTGCCATTGCCAATGTTATTGTTATGAAATCACTTGCCAAGTTGTTTTTAGATAGTAAAGAAAATAGTGGCCTGGTATAGAGGGAAAATAAGTTAATTGGATAATATTTCTATTAGTTAAAAATGCTTTTTTGCCCCTCAAGTTTATATTGAGAGAGCAAAAACAACCTCAAAAAATCAACAAGAGAGTTTCACTATGTTCCAGAGGCAGATAATTGAATTGTATTTTTAGAACTTGATTGTTAGAACTTGGACTGGTAAAAAAGTGTGCTTCTTTCTGAAACATTTTAGGATCCAGCACAGTCTTCAGGTTTTCATCCTTCAGCATCAGTTGTTGCAGTAGGGACACTGACTGGAAGGTAAGAGGTGCAGAGCTACACCTTGGGCACCAACAAACACTGATTTTTCCAACTCACATCCAAGTTCATATTCTAGCTTTGCAGATGTATGCATGCACATCTTTATTCCCTGTTGATTTCTGTTGAATGTCACAGTGAAATTTATCTGTATTGCCTTAGTGCCTGGAACCCCTAGGCTTGGGCCAGCACCCTGTGTTTGCTGAGTGTTGCATGAACAGAGATTGTTTCAGCCCTGGGACAGTGACAGTGTGGCATCAGCGGGAGGAGGACATTTAGAGAGGGCAGGAAGGCTAGGGTAGCTGTGAGAGCAGGCATGGCAAGTATTGCCACCATACCAGTGACCTAAATGTTAAATCTTTGTGTCCACTGGGACAAAGGAGGAGTCTGAGATAGTGGGTTAACTTGGCAGATGTGGAGAGGGATTTCCTGTGAGGCCTCTAGGGCTGCATGGAGGAAAGCACATAGGAAAATTTTGTGTCTTGGAAAATGTAGCAAGTGGTTCAAATGATCCCTAAAGCAGAGGCTTAAAAAATATTTGGCCAGTGTTCCAGTGTGCTAGACATAGTGTAAAAATGCACAAGAAGAGACTTGTTCTGCATGAAGAATGTGAGGGTAAACAAGGCAGAGGAAGCTGAGGTGCAGGAGAGCATTTTACACAGCAGGTTGAGACCTTGGTGACATCAAAGGCAGCTGCTGGCTTTGTCTGAGGTTGTCTCATAGCAGGCACTGCCTTTGCCTAACTTCATCCTCTCCTTTAGTGTCACTTGAGGGCAGACTTGGCTGTTAGTACTGAAAACCCTTCCATTTCACTGAGAACATATTGGAGTAGGTTATGAGGCAAGCTTATTTCACATTGTATATCAGCCCTAAATAAAGGACTTACTTTTGTTACTGAATGTACTTTATTAAAGTAAAACAGAAGCAGAAGCTTTGAGAGGAATCTTTTGTTTGTCTTTAGTACTCTGCTGCAAGTATTGAAATGAAAATTTGTGCTTTCTACATGTTTCCACAAACTAATTGTTGGTTCATTAAAATTAATTAATTAAATTAAACTACTGAAAAAATCAATTAATTCACTTTAAACTAATTAATCTCTTTCTTCTATCAGAAGAGAATGCTTCTGATGCTTGCTTGTGTTTTTCCTTGCTCTAGGATTTCATGCAGGTACCAATTTAAACATCAGCATAGCATAGAGGGGGCTCATTAAAGGAGAAGGGACATCACAAGCAATGCTTACTTTATTCTTATGCATGACATATTAAAACACACTAAAATGTGAAGATTGATATTGGGGTCAATGCCTGATCATTTTTACAGTTAAAAAAGATCTGAAAGAAACTACCCTTTTGTTAAAGTACAAAGTAGGCCAAACTGGGTAGCAGTTGCTGTTTTTCTCTTCTTGGTGCAAAACTTATGCTATTTTGACAGAAGAAAAGTTGGTCAAGATTACAGTAGATTTAAATTCCTTATGGAATGATTTATTGGCCTCTTTCTGTGTTTACAACAGGTGGTTTGTGTTTGACACAGAAACAAAAGACTTGGTCACTGTACACACAGATGGAAATGAGCAGCTGTCTGTAATGCGTTACTCACCAGGTTTGAGAGCATTTATTTACTGGGGGGAAAGAAAAGGCGTTGAATTTTTTTATTAAATTAGGGATTGGTTTGTTTTAAAATATTTCCCCTCTTGCCATACTGAAGTTGAAAATAAGTGTGCCATGAAAAATTGGCAGGACTGTATGGGTAATGTTTTAAGCTCTGGTTTTCTTTTCCCTCTCTCCCCAACACGTTCAATATGGTTTCACTGTGAAGAAGGGGGAAAAAAAAAAAAAGACTTAACTCTGTAGGTTGTTGCAATCAGGTTAGCCCTAAATGGACTATAGCTGCTTCCAAAAATGATATTTGTTTTTAACAGTAATATTTATTTTTATAAAATTGCTGTTTTGTGGTCTTGAAAGATCCATCAATATGCAGCTGGAAAATTAAAAATATAATTTCATTTTTTTCGTTTATCGGCATCAAGGCCTTTAAGAACAATTCCTCTTGTCTGTGGCATGCAAACTTTTCAAAATTAGCCTAAGTTCCTTCTTACAGGAATAATTGCAGTTTCACTTTTGTGTTTATAGATGGAAACTTCTTGGCAATAGGTTCCCATGACAACTGTATTTATATATATGGTGTAAGTGAAAATGGAAGAAAGTACACTAGAATTGGCAAATGTTCAGTAAGTAACCTTTTTTCTCCTGGTTCAGTATTAACACCCCAAGTGTATTTTGTAGCACTATATTGATACTGCCACATTGTGATACACTGTTAGTGCAGTTAATACAATAATGTTTCTCTTTGTAGGGTCATTCCAGCTTCATTACTCATCTGGATTGGTCTGTAAATTCACAATATCTTGTGTCTAATTCAGGAGACTATGAAATCTTATACTGTGAGTAAGAATTATATTTAGTCCTTTTGTGCAAAGTTCAGGCAGTCTAACACAAATTTAAAATTTAAATGAGACCATATAACTGCCAAGATCAACCATATGTTTTAGTTCATCTGGTGTAACCAGAAATCTATACAATTTAAGAATGAAATAAGTTGTTATGTCGGGTTTTTATCTTTTGTAGGGATCCCCTCTGCTTGTAAACAAGTTGTGAGTGTTGAAACAACTAGAGATATAGAATGGGCCACTTACACCTGTACTTTAGGATTCCATGTTTTTGGTAAGTATATTTCCTCTTACAAGCTATTACCATTCTTCTTATTAACAAACACTTGGAATGCCAACTTTTGCTTATGAAACATGACTATTCATAATTCAGGGAAAAATACAGAACTTCTGCTATGCCATTTTTATTACAATCTGTCTTCTTATTTCAATCCAGAAAGAGTCTGATTTAATATTCCTGTTAGCTTCAAGTACAAATACCAAATTACAACAGAAGTGGGAGATAAGGAAAAAATCACACACTGCCCTTTCTGTCACAGTAGAGCAGCCTCCCATCATTTTTAATTTAAAGTACCAGTTCTGTGAAATTGTCATGTATTTAGGCAGCTACTGGGTCAAATCCCCTTACCAGAACTGGTTTCATTTGCTCTAGTTACTGTGCAAACACCAAATGGATGATAGTCTCCCTCATTAAGAAATTATCATGTATTTTGATACAATCTGTAGCAATTAAATTGAGTGAAAGAAATGTAAAAAAAAAAAAAAAAAAGGTTTGTTTTCATGGGACTTCTCTTTTGCCAGTTTTGAAGGATACACTTTCCCCAGTCTAGTCTGAAGCTTTGTACTCATTCTACAATGTGTGCAGAACTGGACAGATGGTTATAAACACTGAGAACAAGAAGCTTCAAATTCTGGAGTCCTCAAGAGAAAATAGGAAGCCATGGTAGAAATTCAGAGAAGAGTCTGGTTTAGTATAAGTGGTAAACAAGGAAGATTTACACCTGTGTTTCAAATAGAATAAATGTGTAGCAGTGATGTGTTTGAAGGCAGCCAGAAAGGACATGTTTTCAGTGCCTGAAGATGCTATTGGCAGTGGCAGTATGCTGGGAAAACACATTCAAATTTTCTGTCATTTAACTGACAAACAGTGCTTGGATATCACTTGGATATCAGAGAATGCATATTTAGTAAAAGCAGGAAATCCTGGAAGATTGGCTGAGTGTTGGCATAATGTATTTTTCATTTAAGGGATGGAGGCCCTTATGGAACTATTAAAATATTTCTGGGGTTTGAGTACACCTGACACGTAGTTACAGAGCTACAAAGTCTTTGCATTTAGCATCACAGGTTCAGATACTCTGAGATACTAAATACTTTATATGAGGGTTCCTTACTTTATAATTCAGATTCATGCAAAATACAGTGCTATTAGAATCTGGGGCTGCTTTTGGTGCATAGAAAGTCAGAGGGGAGAGGCATGTCCCACCTGGGAGGGATTCTCCCCATGCCTTGCAGCAGATCAGCTTTTGGAGCCAGACCATGGGACAAAATAATCTACTGAAGGAGGAGGAGAGATGACACTGCTAAAGCTGAAGTGTTACAAAACCCAATGCTTTTTTTAACATTTCTTTAATGAAAGACTTACTACAATTTGATGACAAACCCAGTTAATGCCTACTGCTTTCAGTAGAGAAAGTTTGGAAAGTTGAAGTAAGTCAGATATTTTCAAAGTGTCTGAGTGTGATGAACCTTCTTGTATCTGTAAAAACAACTGGTTAGTGTCAGCTTGAGACCATTAATGCTTATTTTCAACACCTCACAAAGAACAGGCAAAGTACTGAAAAACTGGAGAATGAAGGCAATATCTACAGGATCATATATCTACCTTCAGAGCCCATATGGAGAGGCTAAAGTGCAAAGTGAGTGGCTAGAATAATAAATTGAAGAAACACATAGATTATGAGTTGGAAACCAGTCCATTTTTCTTGTAAGTCAGTCAGTACTTTGGGACCTCAGAGCAGCCAGTTAGAACAGTCTTCACATGCTTCCTGGGATCACCCCACTGGACACAGAAGCAGCAATCACAGCATCCAGGATGTAAGGCTTCCAGTATATTGATTTTTCAGTAGCTGTGGCTGACTGAAACTAGGGACACCTTCTCCCTCCCACATGAAAATCCCAAACTATGCCTAGCAGCTACAGGTCAGGGGGAGAAGGGAGCACTGGTCTCTTGAACACCTGCCTTTGAGCATAGGAACAGATTAGTCAGTCTGTGGAAGTGTTTAGAGATGATTCAACTGGAAGTCAATAGCATGTAAAGAAGTGACATTTTAGTGATATAAACACATAAATGTGAAGGAGTAAAGACTTTAAAACACCTACTGATGTATAAGCACTTTCAAGAGCCATGTGCTGCTGGATACACAAGCAAGGTATCAGTTCACAGTACATGCCCAGTTTTGAAAAAAATAGTGTTTGAGGTGAAGGACAGGAACAAGAGAAATCTAAGATACTGTACAAAGCCTGAAAACATTGCAAGCAAAGCAGAGCTCAGACTGGTTGGGTTCAAAACTGACTAGAACACTGTAAATTGAATATTATGTTTGTTTGAATATATTTTTTGATAGCGTACATGATAAATCAGCATGTAAAGTTTGTAGGTGGTGTAAAGCTGCAGGATTAGCAAATTTTCTTGAGAAGCAGAGTGGTATGAAAAAAGGAAGGAATTCAGTGGAGCCAAAGAGGAGGCTCCCCACTAGAATGGCAGAACCCAGTTGTACAAAT
The DNA here is from genome assembly GCA_013400775.1 of Chaetops frenatus. Classification (NCBI taxonomy): domain Eukaryota; kingdom Metazoa; phylum Chordata; class Aves; order Passeriformes; family Picathartidae; genus Chaetops; species Chaetops frenatus. The sequence goes on along the minus strand of VZTR01019750.1, from coordinate 12,170 downwards.
GCAGAACAGATGAGAGCAGACCTACACAGAAAGATCAGAGTACTCTTGCATACAAACTGAACATGAGTCAACAGCATTATGCTGTTGTAGGAAAGGCAGATACATTAGTGGGATGTGTGATGAAAAAGATACCATGCTAAATGTGAAGCAGTCATCCATTTATCAGGATCTGCTTCAGTCACAGCTGGAATGGCTGCTTCTGGTTTTTGCACATTGGACCAACAGATAATGTGCTGACGAGCAAGAATAATTAATTATCCATCTAAATATTGTTCTAGGAGAAGAGATGTAATGAATGAATTTTAGAGAAGAAGAGGAAAAAATAGTATGGCATCAGTCTTCAAAATGAGAGAAAGGAAATAGTCTCTTACATGTCTGCAGAGGATGAGAAAAACTAAGGACTACTTTTTCAGCAAGGGAGATTCAATTTACATATTCATAAAAACTGATCACAAGGCACTGGGATAAATTTTGAAAGAACCAAGAGATTCAAAGAAAAACCCTGCTATTATCCTTTCCCCATTTCAAAATGTCAGTCTCGTTTCCTTAACCATTTTCTTCAGGGGTTATTTCCAGCTTGTCATAGTGACCTCTTGGGAAGACTCCTGCCTCTTTTCAGCTAGCACTTGATATTCATATGGCTTTCTTTTTGTCAAAGCAGATATTTTGAAAAGCATTTCTGTGTCTCTTTGTTCTGCATATTCATAATTCCACGAGTAGCAATTATCTTGTTTCTTTGCAGCTTCCATTTCTTTGGGCCTCTTTTTCTATCCCTGATCTAGCAACGAGATGTTTCCACACCCATCAGGGAAGTTAAGAGCAGCCTACATATCAGACTCTGTATTTTATTAATAGCAATTTGTAATTCCTTATAAAGACATGGAATCACCTCCTCGTGGTGCATTGCTGTGCAATGATACAGAGGCTGTATTTGGGAAGAATCCCAGGGGCTGAAGGAGAGCTGTTCCCACAGTGCATGGCAAATCCCCACTGTGGGCTCAGGAGTATCCCAAAGAAGGAGGAACTGCAGGTGCCTGCCCTGCCTGCAGAGGAGGAGAGTGGGCAGGGCTGCAGGGACACACTGCAGGGGACAGGGGACACAGGGACAGGCACTGAAAGTCACAGCTCCAAGGCACGGCAGGGTCTTTGCCAAGTCATAATGGCAGAACACTCTGTGACCAGAGGTGTCAGTGGCCTCTGAAAGCTTGGTTCCCTTGATGTTGAGTAGGGGTTAGATAAAATCTAAATTAGAAAGTCATAACCAAAAAAAGCCCACAGTACTGCATACAAAATCCTGACATTTCAGTAACTGGGTGGATTTTAGTGAAATTGCAATTTATTACAGGCAAGTATTCAGAGACTTTAAAGATGTGGTGCACAGATTTGGCCATTGCACTATTAACCTTACAGTTTAATTTTAGGACACTACTTTGTGGAAAAATAGCATAGAGTACAGTATGTGGGGAAGGTACTGTATTTACAGTAGAACAAAAGCATTTTAAAAACTGTAATAGGTTCAACTTCTTTTCAATGAATCTATTAATAAACAATAATTTGAACTATATTATGTCTTGTTTCATAGGTTTTAGACTTCAGTAATATGAAGAGATTACTTTTGGATCATACTATAGTCTAAAAAACATACCCATGTAAAATCAAGGAGGAGTGTTAATTCATACATAAGGAGAAGGGAAAATAAAAGCACTGTTACTTTTCCACATAACCATATGAAAATTCTTTCAGGCTCAGACACAACTGTAATTCAGCAGATTGCATTTTCTCTGAGTAAAAAGCACTTTGTTGACTAGAGGGAATAAAGCATTCTTAATGTACTTGATTACCTATTAGGACCTGGACTTTAGCTGGTATAGAAGTACACATTCTGACTCGGATGCAGTTATTTTTATAGGTTTTTCTTTTCCTTAAACAAGTCATCTTCTATTAATAACTTAGGCTGTCACTTTTATTTCCACTACAAAAGCCTTTAATTAGTCCCTCTGTGTTTCAGGTGTATGGCCTGAAGGTTCAGATGGTACAGATATCAACGCTGTCTGTCGATCCCACGGGAGAAAACTGCTGTCAACAGGAGATGATTTTGGCAAAGTACATCTCTTCTCATATCCATGCTCACAGTTTAGGGTAAGGTATTTCCCAAAAATTTATTCTCGTAATTTGCACAAATGCATTAAATGTTGTTTTCCTATGAACAAAAAAACCAACCAAAAAAAAAAAACCCAACATCAAAACAGGAAGAATAGGAGTATTTATACATCTAAGGGATTTATTTAAGGTTGACTGAGATGGCAATTAAAGTTAACATTTAATATTAAAATACTTGAAGAGAATGATGTGCTGCCTTGGTTTCATTGTTGCATGGATGTTCTAACGAGATGCTTTTATGACAGCTGCTATTCTCACTAATATGGTGTTTTTTAGGCTCCAAGCCATGTGTACGGTGGACATAGCAGTCATGTAACTAATGTAGATTTTCTCTGTGAAGACACCCATCTCATCTCCACAGGAGGAAAGGACACAAGTATTATGCAGTGGCGAGTCATTTAAAGGAAACATCAGCAAGAACATCCACAGTTGAGTCGACCATGCACAGAACTTATGTATAAACTGTATATTTAAAACTTAACAGTATGTTTGAAGTTTAGCCTGGTCACTGTGATTTTTGTTTAAAAAATTCTTACAAACCTCAGGAAAATTAAGCCCTGTGCTGGTTACCTTACTCAGTCTAGTATTTTTTTTTTTTTCATTGTGTCACACCTTAAGAATGATCGTTCTCTGTTGTACAATATACAATGCAGTACAAGTTCAATATAAGAAATGTGGCTTGACAGTTTGCAATACAGTGGTATCAGCAGAATGTGACTATCTTAAATGTTTTCTATAAACACTGCTAAACTGGTCACAAAAATGCCTTTCAAAGACTGTATATATGTGCTTATTCGTTTCACTATCTACACTTTGTACTGTATATCTACTTATTTAGAAAAATCTATGACAATGTCAAGGTACTGAACTGTTTCTGCTGGAGGCTGATGACTAGATACAAAAAGTATAAACTGCAATGTAAGATGCAAAAATTAGTGTTCTAGACCTGAAAATGTGAATGCTGGTAAATTTGCATTCTCTTGGGAGCAGGACACCGTGGGTGTCACCCATGAGGAGTTGTTTTCCTTTTCCAGTGAATCAGCAGGCTTTGTCCCAGTTTGACCTGAATTTCTCAGCAGGGCTTACAGATGTCTGTGTGGTTCAGGTAGTCCATATGAGTTTAAATTAAAAATCTTTTTACTTGTATATGAACAATTTCTTTTTGAAAACAAAACAATAAAGCTTGGCCACATCCCCATTATTGGCTCATATATTTAACTAATATGTATATTAATCAGCATGATGCTATATTGTACATGTATAAGATTTTAGCAGTTCATAACAAATGGTAAGGCCATCTAGCTTTACTTTTTTTATGCTTATGGATATTGTATATTTGTATTTTAAGACCAAGTAGACCAAGTCTAAAGATATCTTTTTAAGTGTACCATAAACCTGCAGAGGGTAAAGGAAGACTTGGAAGCCTACATGAAATATTAATGTGTAACTTCTGGCCCCTGTGTTTTGTGCATGGATGGGTATTTATAGTATGAAATAAGATTGTGTTTTGCAATGAAGTAACAGTGGAGGTGGTATAAAATGGTTAAGAAGGCCTTATCAATGTTGATTGTGACACAGATTAAAATGTATTGTTTACTATGAGGAATGTATCTGAAGAATTTTAAAAGAGGAGTTCTAAGTGGACTCAAAAAAGGTAATATTAAATTTTTGCTTGTAATGGACAGTAAATGTTAATTCTCTGAACTCTAAAGCACTGGTTGTTTAGAGTGATTTAAATGACATTGAATCAATAAATTTTGAAACTTTTTTATTACATCTCCAACCTCCTACACTGAAAGTGCAGGACACAAATAAACATGTATTAAAGTGAATTCTCAATGCATTCATTCTGTTTAGTAAGGTGTCTTTGTTTAAACATGATATAGAAGAGACAGGCTTTTACTTAACAACACACGTGTGATTTCTCAGTTAGAGATGCAGTAAAATCTAGATTTTGGGGTACATAATTTCAGGTGTGACCATGACCCTGGGGGCATAATGGCAGTGCATACCTGGAGAGTGAAACTCCAGCTTTGCAGCAGGGAAGGATCCACCACATGCTCTCACCTACAAACTGCCCTGCTCCTGCCTCCCTGTACACATCTCCTGTTCTGGCTGGAATGTTGCTCCACTGCTCAGAGTTATGCTCATGGCAAGAGCTGCTGACAATTTCTGTGTTAGGAACTTGTCCTCAGGCAAGACCTTTGAAGGCCATGGTTTTAGGGTCAGTTTAACCTGATGTTACCCTGCACTGTCACTGAAGGCAGAGGTCTTGATCCCAGCTGGTTACTCTGATCCCAAGCAGCAGCACAAGAGTTACTGTGGCCATGAACAGAACCCAGCTGGGACACAACAACTGATGCAGACAAAAAACCTGTTTCCTCAGTTTCTGATCTAGCTGTGCAGCTGTAAGAGTGCTTGTACTGTGGAAGTAGAAATAGCCAGAGGAGCACTGGAACAACTTTTTTGAATAGTGATGCTCATCTCCCTCTTCTTGAAGTGTGTGAAGCTAAGGCACAATCCACTTACCCTTTCTAAGGTTAATCCAGTCATAAGAGTCCATAACACACAAGTGACAGATTTTCATTGTGTCTGGGTGCTTGGCTATCCACAATACTTTCTGTTTGTTGATTTTTAACATTTTTTAAAATTTTCTTTTGCAAATGGGTTGCTTTCAGTTTTCTGCTTTTGGAACTGTGGGTGATTTGTCAGTACTTGCAGAAGAGAAAACAGGAGTTTCAAATTGGCTTGGCTCATTCCCTTTTCATCCTTTTCACACGGTGCTACTCTTGGGATATAGTAAAGCATTTGTTATCCCTTTCTTCATTTTAAACTGTTACCCTTTAGAAGAAATAGATGAGGAGTACGGCAAGTTCATCCCTGGGGTTACTGATCAAAGGGCTTTTCAACAATCCCATCCCATCTGTGCCTCTAGTGCTCCTCTGTTTCTAACTTTTGCTGTTAAATGTGTCTTTGTTCCTCTATGAAAACCTGATAAACGTATTAGCTGAACTGGCAAATGGTGGGTAATGTCTTAAGCCAAATATCTGTTTGATGACTGTTAAAGTGATTCTCCTTTCTTTATACAGGAAACTCCACACAATTTTGCTATTGTTGTAGCTAATCTTCAGCTCTCCTCTCTTCCATCCTTGTTTCTTTGTTCTTGCATTTATTTGTTTTCTCAGGAGTGTCTTCTTTTTCACTTTAAAAAAAAAAAAAAAAAAAANAAAAAAAAAAAAAAAGAACAAAATAAAATAAAGGAAAGAGAACTGTGTGTATTTTATTCTCTCGGAAACACCTGAATTCTTTCCCTGGTACTCTGTCTGCAGCAGCTCTCTTTTCCTGCCCTACCAAGGAGCATAAGGCTGGTCTAAAGTCTGTGGCTGAAGACACATTTTGGCTCCTGCTTCTATCCATTCCCTCCCCTCATCCTGGCTGCAGCAGGTGCGGTGTTGCTCAAAGAAGAGACTCATCTTTTCATGTCTTTTGTTTGGTGCTGTTGTCTACCAAGCACTCAGATATTCCCCTCCAACTTCTTTTGCTTTCAACTCCCATTTGTTGCTTTTCTTCTCTTCATTCCTGGCATTACCCTTCAGCTTCCAGGCCTGCATCCCTGACTGGCAGGGCTTGCTGCCCTGCTCTGCTCACAAAGCCAGTGGCCCCAGGTACCTCTCTGACAGTTTTGGGGCTGTGTTCCTGGTTTCTCATTGTCTCTCTGTTGACACTTCTGTGGCTTGCACTGGGGGATATCAGTGAGTGCATCTGCTTTTAGCCCTTGTCCCTGCCCTCCCACCTCCTTGTGTGGGGACACTGAGGGGACCAGCACTGTCTTGTTGTTTCTCAATTGTCTCTGTTTGGCTGTGGGCAGCCTGTAATTTGTATTAATCTACTTAGATTCGGAAATATTTTTAGGGAAGGGATTTTTTTTTCTCTGTTCTGGGGCATTTAGCAATGGGATTTTGGGATCCTGTACTCACTCCAACAGTGGGACTATCATATTTGTCCAAAATGATGAGCATGTATTCAGGTAATGCTTCTCTGTTAGGGCAAAGTGATTAGCTGCTAAAGTTGATAATATCTATTCTCTTAAGGCCTAAATTATTCAGAAAACAATACAAATGCTTTCAAAATACTGCTTTCTCCCTCTTTTATCCACTTACAAAATAAACATAGACTCAATCTGGTTTTTAGGATCATCACCCATTTCCAAGTAGAGACTTATTATTTTGTTTGCCTCTTCTGCCTGTCTTCATATATTTATTTTACTCAGAAAGGATGTGTATTTGTATGATATCAAAACTACAGCCTTTTTCAACTTAATCCTATATTTACTATTTTAATTATTTCCTGAAAGATGATTATAGATATTTCTGACAGTGCTTGATTTTGACAGGTTGTTGAATCCTGAGAGGTATTAACAATTTCCAACAGATGAGTTCTACAAAAAGTCATTGTATTAAAAAAACAGTTTTTAAAAAAGGGCAAAGAAAGGAGATAAATGTAAAAGAAAATAGTTTTTGTAATGCTGGTGAATTAAAAAAACCCAACTATTTCAAATGATTTTAAAAAATTCCTTGTGGAGCGAATCAATTTTGTTAAAATGGATTTTTTTACTCTTGTTATTAATATGGGATTAGTTAATTCAAGGTCATATTTCCTATGTTAAATGTTTGGATGATTTTTATTCTTTGAAAGATTTAATATTAGAGGATATTCTTTTCCTTCAAAAGTACTCCTGTGACAAGAGCTTGCAAGGGCAAACCGCCCCATTTTTGCAAGGGTTGGCATTTTTAATTTATTCTGGTTCTGCTCAGGGAAGCAGGCAGTCTTTTTGCTCTGTTTTCTACTGGAAATAGGGCTGTTGACAGATCACTCAATTGCATCCTCAAAAAATCCTACAGATGGCAGGGAAAATGTCACTTTAATTACTAGTGGAAGGAACAGACTTATGGGAAGGCTGAACTGAAATCTTTCTCTCCCCTTGCTGGCTGGGACTGCCAGCTGTGCTGGGGCAGGCTGGTCACTGCCATGCAGCTCCAGCTGCAGCCCAAGAGACTCCCCAAGCCAGGGCACCTCCTCAAACAGAAGATGGGAGATGAGGAGCTGAATCCTGGGGGGGAAGGACAGAACTGCTCCCAGATGTCTGCCCTGGCTGGAGGCTGCTGGGTGAGTGAGGACATCAGTGGTTCATGCTCTTGCTGGGACAGATTTATGTTTCTCCTTAGTCACAAAGTTCTGCAGCAATTTCATTTCTCTTAATGGAACTACTGTGCCCCCAGAATTCATTAAGTAATTGCAGAAGACTAAGTGATAATGTGCATGGAGGCACCAAGGGCAGTGCAGCCAAAGCTGCCATCTAGCTCTGACTCCAACAGACCTTATTGAAGTCAGCAGAAATAGTGATGGGCCAATCTTCAAAAGCCACTCTGGAGATCTTTGTCAGTCAGGATGGTTCACAGCACTGTAGATCCCCCCATTTCCTGCCAAATGTGGGAGTATAAGAAGCCCTCCTTTCAACAGGGGCTGTCAGTGTCACCTGGTGCTGTAGGCACTTCTTCGGACCCCACATTTTGTCTGTGTTGTTAGTAGGGCTTGATATCTTGGGCTCAAGTGGTTCCTCCCCACCAGCTTCACAGTCCCAATTTAGCAGAGGTTTGGTTTTACCATCTTTTGGCTGACTACAGACTACACTAAGCAAATTTAGAGACTTCCATTTGTTTGAAGTGGACACATCTGTCCTTAAAAGCTGCCTCTGTGTCTAGTCTGTGGTTCTGAGCTCAGAACCATGGGGATGGTGACCTGCTTTCTGGGTCTCCGTGCAACTGAATGGGTTTTTAGCATGAGCTTCTAAGAGATGAACATTTTTTTAAATCTGCCCTTTGGAGTTACCTAGATTAAGCATGTAGCCAGAGGGAAGAAAATTCATCTGCTCTGTGGATTCTGTCAGTGCTACACGAGCTGCAGTTGCTCCAAATTCCAGGTTGTAGGATAAAGAGATCTCCTTCAGGCTGTTCAGTCATTATGGTTAGAAAGAAAATATTAAAAAGCCTGGGTGAGTTCTGCAGCCACGTTAGATTACTGTAATTTGCTGTTGCCTTGCTTTGCCCTAGCACCACAGAGATGTGCTGAAGGGGGAACTGTCTGCACGAGCCTGAAGAGAACTCCTCTCTACAAAATCAATTGCCTGGCTGTTCTTTCTGGATTCAGTTTCTCATTAAGATAAATGTCAACATTTTAGGGTTCCTTCCTCCCTGCCCTGCTTCTCCTTTTCATCAGCTTTCATTGACATTATAATATCAAATTTATGGCATCACTGTGTAACCACAGGGAAAGTTATTACGCCAGAGGTTCAAGTGTTTTGGCCTCTCTGCAGCACCTAAAAAGAGCAGAAGCTGAGCTCTGTCTGAGACTCTCTGTCTGCAGCTCGAGCAGTTGGAGAGCGAGCTGTCAGGAGGCTCAGGCGGAGTGAAAAGCCCTGTGGCATTTCCCGTGTGTGCAGCGGCTGCTCGGCAGAAAATCCGGCCACACGCAGTGGGGCAGCCCGGAGAGCCCCGGCTGCCTCTGGCTTCGGGAGCCCCTGCGCCGGCTCCCTCCCGGCTGCTTTTGGGTGCGAGGGAAAGTCACCTTTGGCCTTGGACAGGTCCCCAGGGTCTGCCTGCGAGGCAGAGCTCCTCCCTGCTGCCGGGGAGTCCGCAGCTTCAGCCTTCCTCGTGATTGTAAATCCTGCTCTCGGAAGGCATGACAGGAAGAATAAAAGTGCCAGCGAGCTCCTCCCTTTCCAAGAGGAGGCGCTGACTATCGCCCTGAAAGCAAAGTTGGACTCCCAGCTTCACTGGAGGAAGTGTAATAAAATAGTATTGAAGTATACCAATAGTCTATTTTTCCTACTTACTCTCTGCCCTTTCCTATGATACTTCTTTCCCCTCTTCATGATTTCCTCATTTTATTCCTTTCCATGTAATTTCCTTTTCTCTCCTTTTCTTGTTAAAATAAAAATGCCAAACTTATGTAATTCCTTCATTTTTCTGTAGTCTCCATTTTCCTATCCCTTTTAGCTCCTGCCATATTCTTCTGATTCTTTATTCCACTCTCTTCTCATCCTTTCCTCCTCACCCCAGAAGTGGCTGAAGTGTTCCTAAGGAAATCCAGGTGCATCCAGTGGGTGATGTGCAGTGCCTCACCACAGCTCCTGTGGGCTGCCACAACAAACCTGAGATGGAGCCTTTGCCAAATGGTGCCAAAGATCACAGGGGGGTGTGGTGATGGGTGAAGATCAAACATCCAGGACTGAACCCTTCTGAATTTTGGGAAGCTTTGAATCTTGCTTTGCGCCTGAGTTTTGTTCCTTCTGCCCCAGCAAGGTCTCTGTAAAATGTTTCCACTTTATCTTTGGCAGAAGCTCTGAGTCACGTTTCTGTCTGAGGAAAAATTCTTTTTAGAGATAAAAGCATATATATGTTACTGGGTGTGATATAATGAATTGATATCATTAATTCCTCTCAAGGGTGACTTTCGTAAGGCTAAATCCTCCATGCTTAGGAAAAGCCTTCCAATAATAAGTGTAAAACAAACTGTTGTGGACATTTATTTTCCTTGAAAAGAGGTAGTTTTGTGGACAAGTCCACAGGGAAGTGCCAGAGTTTCAAGAGAAAGCTCTGAGCTGGACAAATTCGGTGGGAAAAAAATGATCATATGACTCTTGCTGCACCAGCCTGGACATGGCATGGACTCTGAGAAAACCAGCTGGATGACCTTGAGCTCATGAAAGGAGGATGTTTACAGAGGATGCTGCCCCAGGCTGTGTGACTGCATAAGGAGGGTGTCCTCTTCCTCCTCCTGCTCCTCCCCTCCAAACACGAAATCTCTGGAGCAACAAACAGAGCAGGCCCCAGAGCAGCTTTTGCAACCAGACCCAGGGGCACAGCGGCAGATCCATCAGGGTCTGCCATGCAGGAGGTCTCAGCTGGGAAAGATGCAGCCCAAGGGACAGCAATTCTCTTGTGCAGGGCTTTGCTGGGCTCTGCAGGAGAATTTGCAGGAAAGGAGAGGTGCAATGTTAGGGAGAGGTGCAATGGGGAGAGGGAAGACCAGTGAGGCAAGCAGGATGGAGACCACCTGGCGGGGCAGGATTTCCCCTCGGGCAAAGAGCAGGGGAATTAACAAGACTACAGTCAAAGATTCTATATCTGTCAATACAAATCATCAGCTTTAAGTCTCTTAGAAGACATACAGTTCTGATTGCAATGTAATGTCAGATTTGTCCCAGCACAGCCCAGTCTTGTCTTTCTGCCAAGACAGTGATCTGGTGGTCAGCCCATAATTTTTGATAAGGAAGCCTCGTGGATTCTGATACAAGAAAGATTTTTAATGCTGCTCTGTTTCTGTGATGTTAGTGGCCAGCAAGATTTGCATCTGTCTTTTCTCTCTTGCATCTTTCTGTAAGAATGAATGAAACAGCAAATATAATTGTCCAGTCTAGTCACCTCACTGCATTTCTGCATCACTTTCTCAACCACCTCATGGGCAATTAAGCCTCCCAACCCTCTGCAAGGGTAGGCATTGCACAGGTTCATATCCAGGGAGGTGTTGCAGCTTGCCCAGGGACAGAGAGTACCTGTGCTCAGGAGGCAGAAGCCACCCCAGTCCTCACCCAGTGCCTTGCAGTCCCTCGTGGGCAGCTGCCAGGGCTGGCTGTGTCAGGGTTGGGGCACAGGGTGGCTGTGGCTTCAGCTCTTTGTGCCCCCTTTATGCTGTGCAGCCAAGGTGCACAGGTAACAGTCTTTGCAGAAGATATTTCTGCTTCTATAAAACTACACATTCTAGTTTTATATGTCAACCATAGTGTGATTTACAGAAATTTATTTGCCTCTTTGATTTGTGCCTGTATAAACCTATCTTAAGGAAATTATATTTTTAAAAAACATATTATCGATGAAATCACATATGGATTTTCTATTTTAATCAAGATTTAAATTCTCGTATTAACATGAAACTCTCTAGTTTAACAAGCATCCCTCCTGCCTTATGCTGTCTCCCATATGTCCCATGTGCTGGTCAGTGACCCACACTCTAAAGGATTAGTCAGATGATAGTAATAAGAGAATAGGTTTTATTTTTGCTCATTATTTCTTCATATGCTTACTACCCCCAGCAACCTCATCACAAATTATGTGGATGAGTTTCTCCAAGCCACTCTCACTGGGGGAAGACTGCATATCAGATCTGTGGTCTGACACAGTTGTTTCTTTACACAAACAACATATCCTGTGCCTCTAGGAGACTTAGGACAATTGCTTACAAGAAATGACTGTAAGTTCTGGGTTCAAACAAACAAGGAGGCTCCTTAGAGATGAGGGAAGCAGCTTCTTTAGGAGACCCTCTCTGTCTGAATGAGCTTAGATTCATTGGTGGGGTCACTTGGGAAGAGGATGGACAGACCTGCTATGGCACAGGGAAAGCACGAGCTGGGATTTGTGCTTGTGAGGCACAGAAGTGCTGAGGGTTCCCTCCCCCTGGCCCCTCAGTAAATCTGTCTCTAATTCTTCTTTTAACATATTAATGATCATTGAAAACAGAAATTATCAGGTATGTATTAGATACCAAGAAACAAGCATGGCCTTGAGTAAAAGGCATATACATGATCACTACCATGGGTTTTGATGCTGCCATATTGTTGTTGTTGTTATTGTAGTATATTTTATTTGGTATGGAGCTGCAGTGGACAGCAGCAAAGCTTGAAAAACCAGTGGTGAAATAGCTCTGCAGGGCATCAAATCTATGGGCTTGATTTTTGCAACGTTTATTCTGGTGGCATAGGTTACTACTACAGTAAAAATAAGTGTTATATTGGTTTATGAATATATCAACTTCTCAGAAAAATGGAAATAAAAGTGTAAAGTATTTATGTAGAAAATGCTTTGCTCTGCATCTCCTGCACATTCTGGCCTGACACCTGGTCACCTCCTGTGCAGCCACCCAGTCACCCTCCCCACCCACAGTGCCCAGAGCCC
>VZTR01019748.1:3855-18753 GCA_013400775.1 Chaetops frenatus | reverse complement strand
GTCCTTCAAACCAGGACAACTAGCTGTTTGCAATTCAAGAAAGTAGGGAAGAGCTGATTAGCACTACTAAGCTATTACGTGAGATAAGAAGTACAAGTAGTCTGCAATAAGAGTAAAACCAACCTCACTGAAAGTGAGATGATGTGCATAAACTGAAAGATGGGACTTTTTCATTAAATAAAATTTGCCTCTTTAGATTTGAACTTGTATGGACATAGGAATCTTTAAAAAAAACCAAACAAGACAGATGACATCAGTGTGCCAGAATCATCTGTTTAGAAATGACCTGTTTTCACTTCCCATTTAGGCTTTCAGATGAGCATTTTATTTTTGAATTTAAAAATTGCAGCTGTAAGTTTAGCAATTCACTTCTATTCCCGAAGCTCAAAGAAGCATATTTCAGATGCAAAAAAATAGTTCCTGTTGAAAGTCAATGATTTACAACATTTTATACATTACTGCCGCTTTGTATTAATAATCTTGATAATATGAGTTATCAATAAGTACTTTTGTGAGCAAGGGAACAGTTATTCCATTACAGAACATAGAACAACTTGTTGAGCTTAATAATTGCTCTTTGTAATTTTTACTTTTTTTTTAAAAGGAAGATAGACCTTTAATTCTCCTTTGTCAAGTATACTGAGCATAGACATGTAAACCAGTTTTCTTTTGCATTGCCTATGTTTGTATGTATGTACGTATCAATAATTTTTTCTTCAAAAGTCAATAAAGCTGCTAGAGGACCTTTTTCCTTCAAGTGCTCTGCTTAAAAAAAAATTGTTTTATGAACAATTTCATTTTCCGAAGGTGATTAATTTCATCTGTGAGGCTGCAAAAATATACATTCCGTTTATTTTAAACATATGAAGAAAAAATTATTTAATTTGAAGGATTAACCAGTGTGTAAAGTTTAGCAGCTGAGTGTTTATTTTCAGTAAGAGATCTTTAGTTTGGTACCGCATTGCTATCATAATTTTAAAATAGTATTTTTATTTAAAAAGTTTTGCTTACTCGAAATTTGATTAGGCATTTTGCAAATTTTAGTAACTAGATGTAGTTAATATTTCTTGCAAATCAAGCCAAATCAGTTTCCTCCCCATGTCACAAGCTATCAGCCTATTTTGAGAATAATTAGCTTCTGACACAACCTCATTTGACACACCTCCCTTGATGAGCTGCCTGTTGGGGTTTTTTTTGGTGGTTATTTTTTGGTCTGTTTTGGTTTGTGTTGGTTGGTTGGTTGGTTTTTTTGTTGCAGGACTGGATAGTTGGGGAATTAGTTCTGTGATAGACAAAGCATTTATGTAATGTTCATCTTATCCCTGTTAAAGTAGGACTAGAAAGAAATGTGAAAGTATTTTCTCTTTAATACAGCAGTAGATATAATGTTGATTTTAATTTTTTACTAAAGAAATTGGTACAGAATTGCTGCAGAATTGCAGATATGTTCAGGCACTGTTTATTCCTGTCACTATAGATGGTACAGTATCTTTGAAATGGGTAAATTGTGGAACACAGACCTTGAGTTAGATATCAAGGCTAACTGCCATGTCCTCTCAAATTCTTCCTCAAATTTAACACTTGATAATTACTAGGTAGATGTCTGGAATTCTTAATTCTTAAGGTTGGGGGCTGTGTGTGTGTTTGTTTCTTTTAATTTGGCAATTCTATACCCATCTATCTGCCCATGTCCACTTTTGGTTTATTGAAGCTTGTATTCTTATATTTCCTTCCTGCTGCTGTTCCATCCAGTCAAACTGAAGTGCAGCCACTAAAAATTATTATTATTCTAGAGCTGAGAAAAATGTGAAAAGTTGTTTTCAGGTGTTGACACTTGTCGTGGTTACAGGAAAAAGGATGCCAATCTGGGTTTAATCAGACTATGTATTTATTCTACTTCCATCTACATAACGAACTGTTAACAATGGGTGATTTGCAACAGCTACCCAGTGCACAGTCCACCCCTCAGACTAGAAGCTGAGATTTTGCACTATTAGTGTGTCACGGCATACATTTATGGTAACTGATAAAAGTGCATAAAGGGCATAGTTATGTGGTTATGGATCTACAATGTGTAATATGCATAGTTGCCATTGATCCTAAGTTGTTAAATAATTGTAAGAACTTTGGTAGTACTAGTGCATTTTGATATATTTGTCTGTAATGTGCATTTGTTATGACTTAAAAATATTGACTTGAAGGTGGAAATAAAGGATTGTGAATGATAATATGTAAAGATGAAGTAGTTGTGACCTAAGGATGACTATATTTCAGCATGTACAATATGGTCTGCAATAAAACATTTTTTTGAGGTTGTATTTTTTTTTTTAAATCAACCAACACTTCAAATACAACTTAAAATATATGTATATGAATATTTTGAATTTTAAATGTTTAATTTGCCTGGCTAACACAACATTGTGACATGTATTGGTAAAAACACTTGTAGTTCTGAATCTTTTTCATCCCAGGCCATGTCTAGATTGGCATTGGAATTGGCAGCCTCCAAGAGACCTTTCTAGTGTTTCAGAGCTCTGCTATGAGTGAGGTAGCATGGACCTGAATATACCCTGAACTGGCTTAGCCTACACCGAGATGGATTGGTTTTGGCTTTATCAGTAAGTGTTTCAGAAGTGCAGATGGCCTGAGGAGCCAGTCAGTATTTGCTTCTAGGTTGACAACTATAGTAAAGTTTTTACTAGGCTTTTTCCAGCACAGCAGGATGACTTTTATAATGTGTCTGTATATAGGCAAGCTAGTTATGTGTATTTGTCTGCTTTTCCTCTTTTCATCTTGGGAATTTAAAGATCTCATGCTTGTCAGTCTGGAGTTATGAACAGTTTTGCATAATAAAAAAGAAGGAATTTTAGTCAATAAACTGCAGTTGACAAACCAAACTTTTAATACACCTAAATTTGGAAAAATATGTGTTCCTGTGATTGGAGATTTTATTGGTCTCTGTAGAAAATGTAGTGTGACCAGACCCATGTATTGATCATGCTCCTGTCACTGATTTAATTCTCCATTAGTGACAAAGATTGCCTAGGGTATTTGAGACTGAAAATCATTTGCTTTTAAGACCTGGTTTTAGTTTCATGAGTATTGATCTAACAGATAATTTTGTGTGCCCCTTTGTGTGGAGTGTCTTCCTCAGCTTTTCAGTTTATTTCGATGCCCTGTTCAGCTTTTAAGACAAATCTCAGGCACACTTTAGGGACCAATTTGAGTTTTACTGGCTAAACACTCTAATGAAAAAAGTAAACTGCACATTCTAGAGATAACAGCCTGGGGGAGTGTCCTAGGGTGGGGGGGAGTGCATTAAGAAAATGTACTAAGGTAAGTCTAAGCTAAGTTGTTGAAATTAGGAGACTGTATACCTACAAAATGCACTTTTCCCAAGCATCAGCTGGAGATTTCAACCCTATTGATTTCTTTCCCTACCTACTTCAGTTCTGTTTATACACCTAAAAATCTAAAGAAAAGGCTACCGCAAATCAGCGTCTTGTTGTCATAGAAAAAAGCCTGCCAAAAATGCAAATGAGAAAGCTTACAAAACTTTCTCTCTGAACTTTTTAAAAGCTAAATCAGATGACTATGAATGTACAGAATCCTTGGAAAAGGGTCTCTGACTTGAGGATGTGGAAACTTGCTGATGATATAACAGATACTGATGATCTGATAGCCAGTAAACCAGAATTTGCAAGGCTAGTGATATCAGATATTTTAATTGGGGAGTGGGAGGATGGGATTCTTACATGGGTGTGCTGTTAATTATTTTCATGTTAATGTAGTGGGAGGCTGAAAAGTTGGTATGCCTGAATCTGTAGTATATATGAAAAAGAAGCTAGGTTTAAATTGTGTAATTTTAAAAGCAATAAACCCCCCAAGAGGCTTTATTATGTTGGGGAGGATAGAGTTGTTGGTTCTCCCCCAGTGAACTACTCGTGTATGGTCTTAAGCAAAACTTTATTCTACTTGAAGCATAGTAGTTTGATATTTAACTGTGGTGCCCAATGTTTTCTTTTTAGTTTGCTACAAATTTTTTTCAGTCAGTTGCCATTAGTTAGTGCTTCCTAGAAATTTCACCACATAGTATGAGTGCCACCTGAATGCCTGTAGCATGATATTTCATGTTCTTGTCATGAGAAATAATCTTAATGTAAATGATAAGACTTACAAGACAAATGGCTGCATGTTGTGTGTTGAAGGCATTGCTTGGGTTTGGGGACTTGGGAGGTTTTTTTTTAGCTTTTGGGAATCCTAAGCAGAGGAGGGGTTTATGTGGGACTTCAGAACAAAGACCTAATAACGTACTAGAAATAGTTTGTCTGTGTGTATACATAGGCTTGACAAAATAAGTCGGTCCCTCAGAATATTCTGGCAGTCTCTGAGCCCCCAGCTAATAGGAAGGGCCTGTTGTGATGTGCTGTATTTGCCTTTATGTACAATTATTACCTTGGAACACTTTAATTAAAGGCTTTTGATGAAAGGGAGAGGAAGAGGTACAGTATAGAGGTGAGCAAGACTAGTGTTGAGTTAGCATAGCTTTAATTTTTATACAGATCTTATTATATTTTTTATTATGGATGGAGATAGGGATGAAGGAAATTTGACATGGGAAGAAGGGAAAATATAACCACTTAAGATTGCAAGCTTAGGTTTCTGTTTTATACTTGAAAGCAGATACAAAATTTCTCATGTGGTAGAGAATTCTGGCTTAAGTTTTGAATAATGAGACGTCCTTAAAACCTGTTTAATTCTTTTGGGTAATAATGTCAAGCATTGTGGTTTATATAACTGTGTGGTAGCCTTAATGTTTTAATCAGATCTTGAATGTTTTTAACTTGTCATTTAAGCCTTTCATAGTTTGTAGATGTCAAAACATTTTTTTTTAACCTATTAGTATGGTGATATCTGGACTATAATTTGATTATGATTTATGTAATTGTTTTTCTTCTTTTGCTAGGAAACACTGCATTACATGACTGTGCAGAATCTGGAAGTTTAGAGATCATGAAGATGCTTCTCAAGTATTGTGCTAAGATGGAAAAGGATGGCTACGGAATGACTCCTCTTCTGTCAGCCAGTGTGACAGGACACACAAATATTGTGGACTTCCTGACCCAACATGAACAGACTAGTAAGATAGAATGTATAAATGCTCTGGAACTTCTAGGAGCAACATTTGTGGACAAAAAGAGAGATCTGCTTGGTGCTTTGAAATACTGGAAGCGAGCTATGGAAATGAGATACAATGATAGGATTAGTATCCTGAACAAACCTGTGCCACAAACACTAATTATGGCCTATGATTATGCTAAAGAGGTAAACAGCTTAGAAGAGCTAGAAAATCTTATTGCAGATCCTGATGAGATGAGAATGCAAGCACTATTAATTAGAGAACGTATTCTTGGTCCTTCTCACCCAGACACATCCTACTATATTAGATACAGAGGTGCTGTCTATGCAGACTCTGGAAACTTTAAACGATGCATCAACTTATGGAAATATGCTTTGGACATGCAGCAGAGCAATCTAGATCCACTGAGCCCTATGACAGCCAGCAGTTTACTATCATTTGCTGAACTCTTCTCTTTCATGCTGCAGGACAAGGCAAAAGGCCTGTTAGGCACTACTGTCACATTTGATGATCTAATGGGTATACTATGCAAAAGTGTTCTCGAAATAGAGCGGGCCATGAAACAAATCCAGTGTCCTCATGATCCAATACAGCCGAACAAAGCACTTTCTATCATTTTGCATTTAATTTGCTTGTTGGAAAAAGTACCTTGCACCTCAGAACAGGAGCATTTTAAGAAACAAATTATACATAAGTTTCTTAAGCTTCAGCCGAGAGGGAAGAATAACTTCAGTCCACTTCACCTTGCTGTTGACAAGAATACTACATGTGTGGGTCGCTACCCAGTTTGTAAATTCCCCTCTCTACAAGTTACTGCTATCCTGGTGGAATGTGGTGCTAATATAAATGTCAGAGACTCTGATGACAACAGTCCTTTACATATTGCTGCACTGAACAACCATCCAGGCATCATGAATTTTCTTATCAAGTCAGGTTCACACTTTGATGCCACAAACTTGCATAAAAAAACTGCTAGCGATCTACTGGATGAGAAGAAAATAGCAAAAAACTTAATCTATCCTGTAAATCATACTACATTGCAATGTCTTGCTGCTCGTGTTATAGTGAATCATAACATATGCTATGTAGGACACATCCCTGAAAAGCTAGAGAAATTTGTTTTGCTTCATAGATAATAGTGTGCCAGTCACAGAGTGCTGTTGTTGAAGCATGACTTGGTGACAATGTTTTTCTTGTGCACTGTTGCAATATATCAGTATTCCTTTAATTTGCTCCATCTTGCTCTCATTTTCTAAAGCGATGTTAGAATTGCATCTGCAGAGTTGGTTAACCAATATTTGAATATGCCATACATTATATTTTGTGGACTATTTAGAAATATAGTGCTATATTTAGACTCTTAAAATTGTTTGCCATAGGCTTGTCTATTCTGGTCTTTTTTTCCAGTCAGGTGTTTAGGACTGAGTTGAATATTTTCCACTGATTTCTTTTTACTACAACTGTTGTGTGGATTTTATACAGTTGGAGGGTCATCTTTTTTTGGTTTTGCTTGAGCATTTCTACTTTTACTCTGTTCTTTTTCTATGGACTTTTTAACATTTGCAACTACCATAAGTGCTTTTTATCTTCTCTATGCACTGACTTGAATGTGACTGTTTGTGGTGAACAATTCTATGCAGTAGTTGGCCAATTTCAACTTAAATGCCCATTTTGATTTGCAGTTTTGTTTGGAGCTCTTTTTGAGAATGCTGCCTTCATAGCATTAAAAATTTTGGACCTACATATCACCTTTCTGAACTGGGGTTTAACTTTTTTATTCTAGCTGTAACTGATGTTGCTTTCCTGTTGATCCTCTGGAAGTCAGTGTTAAGTTTGGGAGAAAAAAAAAAAATCTCGTTCTCATGTTAATCCACTTGAACTTTTAATCTGATAATTGTTCTCTCACATCATGCAGCTAGGGAAAGAGTACAACTGACAGCTTCCCTTTTGCACTAATGTCTTGCTTGTGTTGGTTATGTGACTAGATATGAAGCTTGTTCAAAGTTGAACCAGAAACTTAATTATACCTTTCATCTATTTCTCATTAGACTGTATGCCATAGTTTAAATTTGCAAATCAACTTCTTTAGCTACAAAAGAAACTAAAGCACATTGGTGGTGTGATGCTTATCAGTCCAGAAATATGGGCATCACCAGTATCATTATAACATAGTAGATGACTCTATGGCAGAGTAATAGAAATTCTATAGCAGTGTCTCCTCTTCTTAATTTTAAATATCTTTATAAATGCATGTTTTTTCTATCTCTTATGATGTCAGCTGTACTTAAGAAAAAGCAGTTTGTTGTGTGTATATATAGTTCCTAATTAAACTTACCTATTTTTATAATATTTGCATAATAGCTTAACTTTTCCAACAGAAAGGGCTCTGTTGACTTGCTAAGAATCTATAAAAGAATTTCATGAAGGAGAGTGAGATTCAGGTATTTAATATAATTCAGAACTTTACTGTTGATCAATAGTAGAATTTATTATGGCACATTAGCCCAGCAAATGTCTGAGTGAAATTAATTTGTGCTGAGTAGAATATAGTACCTGCAAATTTAGTATTTCAGCATACTGAATATTGTTGACTTGGTGTTTCATTTCAGTGATGGGCAGTAAATGGGTTTCTTGCTCCAGAAACTCAACAAGTTAATTTAGGCTTTTATTGGTGATAGAGGTATTTAAAAGCCAAATTAAGTAGATAAAAAGAAAAATTATTTAGAAGAGTTTTTTAAAATTTGATGTTGGAGTATTTTTCTTTTGTGATTTAAGTTGATGAAGAATGTCTTGAGAGTGTAAAAGAGTATATATGGAAAAAAAAGTTCATCCTCACTTCTTGGCTGTTTTGGGTTTTCTCTCAGTATTCAGTGTGGAGCCAACAAGTTTAGCCATTCTTGGGGAAAATATTGTAGTACTTTTAAACAAAGATATGGTGAAAGTAATGCTGTTTGTATATTGCCACTTTCAAACACTTATTTTCAAACCACTTTCATGTGTTTGTCCCATGGTATATCTATGCTGTCTGAAGTTCTGTGTATAAGAAAATCCTATTTGTTTCTCTTGAAAATCTGCAGCAGTAAACTTGTATTAACATGGCTGATTTTTTTCCGATTTGTAATGATTAAACTACGTTGCACCCAAGTTGTCAACCCATAAAGATATTGAGAACATTGATGAAAAAATTGTATGCTCTGTGGGGAACAAATAGATATAAAAATTGATTAAATAATTTGCAGGTATGTATTTTTAAAGCCGAAGATATTGATACCCCCTTGCTTGTTGAAACATCTGCAATTGGAAGCTTTTTTTTTTTTTATAAATACTCAAAGCATTCTTCCTGAGCTTTCACTAAAATACTTCAGCCAGGAAGATGAAAATTATTGTGGTTTAAAAGAAAAAATGAAAAAGCTCTTCTTGTCAAATTCTAAAATTATATTCCTATTTTTATATTGCTTATGTCATTAACAAGATTCCAGCTGTCAGTAGTATCTCTGAGGTTCTGATTGTTAAGCACATGGTAGAAAGCACTTTTTAAAATGCAAGGCGAGAGTGCAGTTATTTTTCCCATGCATACTCTGCAACAATCCTTGGACAGGAAGTATTTTTATATATTATCTAAATACCAAAAATTCTCTTTTACCAATTCTTTTCAAACTGGTTGAAATTAAACTCTTTTCACTTTTATAAAACACTATCTTATAGAAGGAATGGAATGCTATTGCAAAATTCTTACAGAGATATTAAAAAAGAATAAAAACCTTAATAGAAAAGACATGCCTCTTCTCAATTTTACATCAACTGCAAGTTAATAGTAGCAGGATATGACTACTTGGGAAATAGCTTCCTTGTGCTTTGAATTATTGAGTGGAATGCCTTTTATACTCTCAAATATTGACAAATGTGAGTACAAAGACAACACTAATTTCTGTGTTCTGTGACTACAATGAAGTGGTATTTAATGCTTCAAAGTAACTTTGAGGAATGT
Source organism: Chaetops frenatus (assembly GCA_013400775.1). Lineage (NCBI taxonomy): Eukaryota > Metazoa > Chordata > Aves > Passeriformes > Picathartidae > Chaetops > Chaetops frenatus. Next base: position 9,625 of record VZTR01019748.1, on the reverse strand, counting down.
GATGGAGATGTGCTAGACTTAAATATAGTTTATTTTACATTGTTCAAATCTCTTTCCTGTGAGGATGAAAGTAACTGTTGAACCCTCAGTGAGCAGAATAAAAAGTTATTGTTCATTTGGTTTTAACTAACTCTTTGTGCTCCATTGTATCACAGACTTCCTGTGCAGAGAAATTCTGTGTGATTGAAATATTTGAATTATGAACTCAAATATATCAATTCTATGTATTGAAATACTGCATTTTCTTTTTAAAATTAGCTTCAATGATAATGTAAAAAAAAAAAAAAAAGGAATAACAAATATATTTCTTTACTCTTACTCTTTTTAGGCTCCAAATGCAGATTGCATTAAAAATATGCTCTGGATAACACCTGTCTGAGTCCATATATCTGTTTTCTTCAGGGTTACTGTAATACTGGTTGCTGAACCTCTTTTTCAGTTGAGTATGAATAGTAAAGTGTGAATGTTGCAGATTTAGACTTTGATCTTCTTAATTATTATATCTTAAACATACTATCGTGTTTCATTCTCTTACTATGGTCCAACCAAACCTTTGAATTCTGGTGATGGGCAGTAGTAAGGAAGAGGCTTAAGCTAGAGGATACAAGAGACACTTTCACAGTTTTTCTAGAAAATGCATTTGGGCATGCTATTAACTGTCAAAACAGCTGTGTTTGTTCACAGCATAAATAAAACTAGCAAGATCTTGTAATAAATAAGCAATAGACACTTTTCCAAGAAAGTTGCACAATTTTATTTAATAGCTTTTGAAGTCCCTTTCCTTTTGCTTCCATTATGTAAAAAGAGAAAAAAATACTTCCAGGATGAGAAAATTATATTAAGATTCTTATTAAAGAGGTCTTCAAGTCTTCTGTTCTGTAGAACATTAGCATCAGAATTTTGAGATCATTATTGTTATGCACAGTAGTCATACTTAAAAGGCAGTGTACACTTCATTTCAGAGTTTATTTAGATTGATTCTTAATTGGTAACAAACAGCATCAAACTGAGGCACTGTATAAGGAAAACTGGTCCAGAGATTTCATGGCAAAAATAATTGTTACATAGATGACTTAGGGAATCAAGTATAGATTTTCTTAATTAGGAAATAAAGAATATAAATTACATCATTCATCTCTCTGTAGTTGCAGATGATGATAGATGTTTAGTCTGGAAGTGTCTCATGGACTGTCTAAACTATGACACTGTAAAATCTGTTTTTCTGAATTTTGCAACTCTCCGATTCTCTTTGTGCAGAAGTGCTTCTCCAGCTGTGCTGACTTATAATCATAGAATTGTGTAGGTTGGGAAACACCTTTGAGATCATCCAGTGTCGCCCTGTTTTTGAAAGCCTTCTGAAAAGTTTATATTCTCGAGTCAGATTTTCTCACGCATTCTACTAAAAACACTAGCTTTGTTTACATTCCTTCTTGGAGAAGGGAATCTGATGGACTGGTCACTTCACCAGTCTGGTTGAGAGGTGGGATTTCATCTTCCAATCCTCTCTCACTTTGCAAACCCTATAAATTGTGTATCCATAATAAACGGCTCTCTCTCTTTTGGGGGGCCTCGGCTGTTCACTTAATTGTGGTGAAACCGTGTCCTTCTTTCGTGCCCAGTTGCTGCAGGTACAACAATCCAGTCCAACTGTTAATCTAGCACTGTGAAGTTTATCACTAAACCATGTTCCTAAGTGCCACATCAACACACCTTTTGAATACCTCTAGGGATTGTGACTCAGCCACTTCCCTGAGCAGCCTGTTAAATGCTTGACAACTCTTTCAGTGAAGACATTTTTCCCAATATCCAATCTAAACCTCCCCTGGCACAAGTTGAGACCATTTCCTCTCGTCTACTGTTTGTTACTAGGGAGAAGAGACCAACACCTGCCTCACTACAACCTCATTTAAAGTAGTTGTAGAGATTGGTAAGGTCTCCCCTCAGCCCTTCCTTTTCCCCAGACTAAAAACCCCCAGCTCTCTCAGCCGCTCCTCATAAGACTTGTGCCCAAAACTGAACACAAGATTTGAGGTGTGGCATCACCAGTGCCGAGTACAGGGAAAAAAAATCACTGCCCTGGTCCTGCTGGCCACACTATTTCTGATAGAAGCCAGGATACCTTTGGACATCTTGGCCACCTGGGCACACTGCTGCATCATGTTCAGATGGCTGTCAACCAACACCTCCAGGTCCTCTTCCAATGAGCAGCTTTCCAGCCTCTCTGTCCCCCAGCCTGTAGCACTGCAGGGGGTTGTTGTGACCCAAGTGTGGGACCCGGCACTTTGCCTTATTGAACCTTGTACCCTTGACCTCAGCCCATCGATTCAGCCTGTCCAGATCCCTCTGCAGAGCCTTCAAAAAAATTATATTTTTCTCCCTGACAAGGAAGAAATTGACTCCATTTGCCACTGAACTCAGCTGTCCACTCTGCCTATCCAACCTGTCCTTGTGTTGCACTTTATCTTGGTTTGAGATAATTTAAAGGAGAACACTGGAATGAGTTGCCTCCCTTTATAGGTTCAATCAATCCCTTTCCACCAATAAGGAATGAATATGAGTAGATATAAGTGAAAAAATAACAGTTTACTAATAAGTGGAACAGCAAGAGGCAAAAATAACAGTAAATAACTGCTAGATACAAAATTGCTAAATCTTGTGGACTCCCCAGAACAGAGACCCAAAAATGCCGATGACAGCCCTCCACCCCAAAATGGCACTCTGCAGCTGAGCGCATGGTTCGGAGGACAAAGGGAAAAGTGGTGTCAGTCTTCCCCCTGCCTCCCCACTGCTCTGCATATCTCCACGACAGCTGTAACTCCAACTGGTATTCTTCAGATCAAGGGCTAGAACTCGTGGAGGGACTTCACCTTCCTTGTGGCAGGAAACAACAGGACAGGCAAGGCAAGGGGGCTGGGCTGGGGTGACTCATGATCTTCTCTCCTTGGCCAGGTGCCATTGGAGAGTTGGAGCAGTTTGGACTGGAGTGGGGCTGCCCTGCTTGGCGGCAACAGGCAGGCACCTGTGGAATTCACCCCAATGCACCCTGTCTGAGACAAGAAAAAAGAAGAAAAAACAAGAAGAGAACCCAAAAAGATAAAGCCTTTGCTGAAGCAAAGGCCGAATAGCCAGTAAAGCAAAATACCACGCATCAAAGACCTGGAAACTGCCTGTGACAGACGATTTTAAAAGTGCCCATGATAACACCCCCTCCCCACAAGGTTCTCGTTTGTAGGATCTAAAGATACAGTAACAGTTTTTGGGCACAGATGGATATGGAATACAATAACATGAATCACCCCAGGACATTTCCACCCCTTATTCCATATCATCGAATCATGCTCAAATTAATATATTTCAACTGTAAACACATATATCTATACATATATACACATAACTATATACAAATACAATTATTTCAATAGCCTCTGACCATCCCCTAGGATATGGATTGAGTTAATTTGCTCCATGACTGCTAAAACAGGGAGCAGTCCATTCTCATTGTCCATGATAATTATATGTAGTGGCAGTAACATTCAGCAACCAGTAGTACATAGGCATTCCAACATTACAGGCTGTTCTCACCCAAAATCAAATGTCCCTGAGGTACACAATGTGTTTCCCCATCCCTCTGCATTACCCTCCAAGGGTAACCAGGTCCTTGAGCTAAAACAATCCCATGGATGGGTTTGCCTTTGCTCGAGGCAAAATTAATCCAAACTGTCTTTCCTAACTAACCTCTCATATGCACCATGGGGGCTTTATCTCCATCTGCTGCATGCGGGGGTTTGGATTGGGCAGGGCTGGCTTGGTTAGTGGAGCCTCTGGTGTTGACTAACCATGTAACCTTGGCTAAATGCAGATCCTACTGCTTGAAGGTCCCATCACCCATTGCCTTCAGTGTTGTTTTTAACAGTCCACTGCACTGCTCAACTTTCCTGGCAGCTGGTGCATGATAAAGAATATGATACACCCACTCAATACCATGTTCCCTAGCCCAGGTGTTTATAAGGCTATTCTTGAAATGAGTACCATTGTATGACTCAATTCTTTCATGGGTGCCATGCTGACACAGGACTTGTTTTTCAAGGCCCAGGATGGCCTTCCAGGAAGAGGCATGAGGCACAGGGTGCCTCTCTAGCCACCCAGTGGTTGCTTCTACCAATGTGATCACATAATGCTTGCCTTGGCGGGTTTGTGGCAGTGTGATGTAATCGATCTGCCAGGCCTCCTCATACCACAAGGGCTTTACCTGCTTAGCCTTAGATTTAGTACAACATCCAATTCAACATAAAACACTTATCATAGCATTAACTTAGCCCATTTAACTTAGAAACCTTTAAACCCATTCGATGTTATGTTACACAAAGTGCTCCATGAAAAGACAATTAGAAGGAAAAGAGAGAAAGACAGAAAAGATATATAAAGACACATAGAGCTACCAACTCCTGGGTTCCAGAGTGGATTCCAAGAGGAGGTAGGGTCAAGACGCATGGTCACCTCATGGTCACCCTTTTAAACCCCAGGACCTCCATGGCCCTTCCCCCAGGTGTGACTTCCAGTCACTTGGCCACTCAAGAGCTGAGTTAGGCAAGACTGGGGCAGCCTCGGTGTGCCATGATTGACAGACACTGGGGCTGAGGTGCTCTAGCTCTGGGCTGGGGGGCGGGGCAATTCACTGCCTCACATGGGCAAAGTCTGACCTGCCCCTCCCACCACACACACAGGTATCCCAAAATGTCTCGGTACATCAATCTTTTCCAGTCTGATACTCAGTCACGAGCCCATCGGTATGTCGCATCTCTTCCCTGATGACCTAAGGCATCAAGGGCTCACCAAGCTAGAAACAACTCACCCTTTGTGTTGCCAATCCAAATCTACCTGTGACTTTGGTTTTGACGGCCTGATCCACCTATTCATTGTTGTGGTGCTCCTCATTAGCCTAACTCTTGGGTGATGGAAATGGAATAGAAATCCCTCTGCACTCTGTGCACACAGGCTTGGAGGCAGAGAGGAATGCAAGGGCTGATTTGGGACCTTCGGAGAAACTGAGATACATAAAGCCACACTAACATGAAACAAGAATGTAGATTTCGTTTTAAGCAAATAGAAATATGCCTTAAAGTGCCTTAAGCGCATAAGAGATTGTATTAGCTAGTGGAAAAACCCCAAAGTCCAGTTTAAAGTTGTAGCGGTTTCACATTCACCTGCTCGCCTGCTCACACCAGGCGAGAGTGTAGCGTAGTGATTTTATGAGAATAAGGATTAAGAGAAATGCAAAACAGGCCTAAACTTCAAAGATAAAAATAGTTTATTAACAAAAAAAACCAACAGAATCAAAATCAACCCCCAGGTGGTTTCTTCTTCCTCCCCCCAGCCCCTCACCCATGATGGTTCCTTTCTCCCACCTCATTTATCTTCCTTTACCACCATCCTTCTCACCAACAACACAGAGAAACAAACTTAGAAAACCCCTGGTCAATTTACCACTCTTGAAATAGGCTTTCATCAGTCCAATTGGAAGAAGAGTCTCTCTTGTCTCACCATGGAGATTTTTTCCCACAAGACGCATAAGTCTCTTGTAGAATCCTTATCACTGTGAACTCCTGCCCAGAAAGGATATTAGTTCACATGTGACACAAGTCTTCCCCTGGTTACAGCTTTTCCCACAACTGTCATCCAAGGGCTCACTCATATACTATGGGGTGGAGTTTTAAGGATGAGTTGTCCTGGTAGGAAAGCAAAGGTCTTCTCTCTCTGGAAGCAAGGTTTC
>VZTR01019746.1:27543-38702 GCA_013400775.1 Chaetops frenatus | reverse complement strand
TAACCAAGATTAATTTGGATGCAACTGTCTCATATTCCTGCCTGATGCTCCCAGTCTCTCAGTTCTTCACCCTCCCCCTCCTCTCCTGGATCTCTTCCTATCATGAACTGTCACTAAACTGAAGTATGAAGATGCCAATTAATAGACTTTGGGGCAATGACATGCATTATAAAATATATGGTTTGGATATCCCTTCACAGACAGCTGCTGTTGTCCAGAGTAAAGAATAAACATCTCGGGTGGAAAAGGTACTCCTGAGAGAGGAAAGGTGCAGAGAGACAATTGGTTACAGCTGATCAGGCTCCACCAGTGCAGCAGAAATTGAGAAACACCAACCAGTTGCAGGCTTGGACTCTTTTACTACTGTGGTTTCTTGAATTAACAACATTGAAAAGTAGATAGTTAAATTAATGTCACTTCTGGTTAAAGAAATGTTTAACATAGCAAAGTACCTAATGATATTTAAATGACCAGATATAAATACTTATAATTTACCAAGTTCCAAATTATGTATTTCTATGGCAAATTTTCACAATTAACTATTTCAGAATTGGAAAAATAAAATTAATTGGTTAGTTAATATGGTACAAGGACAGAAAATTTCTCATATCAGAAAATCATAAGGATATTTTACCTAGCTTTGAGTAGGCAGACATCACCAGAAACAACACAGACTGCATAAATTCAGGTATCCACAAGACCCCACCATCTACTTTGGAGAAGTGACCTGGAGAGCAGTATGTGCTTAGTATTGAGCACCCATTAACCAACATTTTCAACTTTGTTCAAGGTTAGAAAGTGATTCCACTTGCTTTATTCCCAGCAATGAACTGTGGACTCACAGGCAGAAGGACTCTCTGCTCTATTGTGATCACTTAAATTAGCAACTTCCAGGAACCTAATGGTGGACTAGTATGACTTCAAGTCAATGAAAAATTTAAAACCTCAAAATCAAGGTAATTTATCTCTTGAAAAAAATAAACATAGATTTCAGACAGTCACTTGGACATGCAAAATCTATAAACCAGGAAATGGCCACTGCTCCTTTTTTATGTTAATATGAACTGAAGGACCATTTAACTATATTTTTCTCGTGAAAAAATATAATTCTTAAGAATCACTAGGGGAGGTGGTGAACATTAGAATACTTTGTCTCTTTATATTTCCATTGAATCAGGTATAGTTTTTTTGGCTTACTTTTTTTCCTGAGGGATTTTAAGAAAAGGAGTTTCCTTGAAAAATATGTGAGAGTTGACCTTGCTTTAATATTAAAAGGATTTTTTTTTAGTATCAGGTCATAAAACTCCTCCCACGATGATGTATCTCTGGACAGACAATGTCATGATGCTAGACACCTTTAAAAATCTGAAAAAATTCCCTATATTGTCTGATCTCACTCCCATCAATGTACAACAGCTTCAGTAGTACAGTCTTTTCAATATCTGTACACTCATTTGTTTTGGTCAGAATCAGACTAAGGGTTTTTTCAAAAAGTTAAGGAAAAGCTGCATTAAATATAAAAGAAAAAATATAATAAATATTCTGATTCATGTACATCTTCTTTCAGCTTCTACTGAAATGTTCATTACTAGAAATAAAGAGAGAAGTTGAATAAAACACTCATGTTGTCTTCCATTTTTCACTATGTATCCATCCAAAATTTTTACTCATGAGCTTATATTCCCTGTCTCCAAAAGTTAAAGTCCTTCTTGGCCTTTTCCCGCATGAGAAGTTTCTTCCTAAAATTCTTTCTGTTACTGAGGACCAAGAACATGTACTACCAGAACAAGAATAGGTTTTNCATTTTTTAAACTGTGACTGGAAGAGTTTAGGTGGTTAAATTGTCAGAATGACCACTCTGAGTGGAATGCAGACATCTTTTATAAGCAGAATATTGCACAGTACTATTCCAACTGCTCTTATAGTATTTATTATCCAGTTGAATAATTTTAACATTCTTTCACTGCTCAAACCTGTCTAAAAACAGCTCCTGACACAGTGCAAACTAATTTATGACTGAAACATTTTTTCTGAAATATTTTATAGATGAGTAGAATATTTGAGAAAGAACTAGAAAAGTTTAATTCATGGAGAGCTGTACAACTGCAACTGTCTATATAACATGAATATAGTCTATTTTTTGGCTTGCAGCAAAACTTAACCAAGAAAAGATTGTTATTATCTAGGGACAGTGACTCCAGACAAGATTTCTTAAAAGAATTCTGTGATATTAGGAAACAGAGATCTTCAGTCCATAGAAGGTGAGTTGTTATATGTAATTGCACCAGAAAAATAGTAAAGAAATATGGCATAGTACTCTTTCATAGTGATGCAAAATCTTGACAAGTAGTCAATTCAGTCCAATCCATATTAAGAAAAAGGGGCACGTGGAAAAAAAAATGCACAAAAGAATGAGATGATTTAGACAGAATTGGGTACCTTGGATATAACAAGGTTTAGATCTAACCTCACTGAATATTTATTGTGGCACTATTCCCTTGATACTGATTTAAAAAAAAAAAAAGGCAAAGAACAGCTCAAAACATTTGAAAGGAAAATGTGGTATGTGCACAGTGCACAGTAGATAATGTTATAAATATTAAGTGATCTCCTTTGTCTTACACTTGTGAGTAATGTTACACCATTTAGCAATGTAAAGAAAGGATGCTTTTGTGTTAGACACTGGTGATATGTGAGTACTAAGGATGAAATTCCTCTTAGGTGACCCAAAGATGCCACAGAACAACTATGTCTATAAAATCATTCTGTGCTCTGCATTTGTCTCTTAGGAGAACCCCTATGTTTCTTTTGTGTTGCTGGTAGGCTGAATGCATCATGCCAGTGGACATCTAAGACCACCCACTCACTGGCCCCTGCTATCCCTGTGAATAACCTCATCTTTAGAGAATTCCACCTGTAAAACTCATGGTCTGGCTCAGGGACTTCAGCTTTCTGCCAAACAATTAGTATAGCATGAGCTTTACAGAAACACAATATCTTAAGACAGCTGCCTCCAGAGGCCAGACCTTACCTAATGGTAATTAATATAAATATCTCATAGCATTTGTTGCCACTTCTTGGGGTGAGTAAACTCTATGTTGCCACTTCTTTGGGTGAGTAAACCCTATGAGCCGTATGTAAATACAGATGTTACACAAAGAAAATAGATCTAAGTCATCATCAATGTCTGCTACAGACAGATGCTGGCTGGCAGGACAGGAAAATTGGTGACATTTCAGCCAAGAAGAAAAAGATCAAAGGACCAAATTCCATTTAAAGGATATTACTGGGAAAATTTATGGGAAGAGAGAACAGGTAGTTCATAGCACTGCCTTTAAAGTATGGAAAAGATACATGTGAAATATAAAACTTTACTGTTTATACATCTTTTCTGAACTCACATGTATGTACCCATGTACACAAACATACAGGACCTTAGAAGAACTGTTTTGGGCCCTGAGGCAAACTAAATATCCCCCCCTCCAACTGCTGTGTCTCCTCAACCCTCCTCCCCACCCACACCTTCTCCATCTTCTCTGTGCTCAGCATTCCTTCTCCATGTCCTTAAATATTCCAAAAAACATAACTTGTTTATCCATTACTATGTATATCTACCTAACCTTTTTCCATATTTACATGTGTCAACTTCCTTCATGGCCGTATGTCAATGTCTCTATTTCCTAAAACCTCTTGGGCTGACCCATTCTTCTGCTCTTGCTCATATATTTTCCAGAGCTGACAGCAGAGTGCAACCAGGAGTTTCCCACTTGCCCACCGTGTTGCCAACTGAGAAAGAACAAGCAGACCTAGGCAGTTGCTTGAGGTCACAGCATCTTCTGCAGGTCACCTTCTGGTCATCACCCTTTTGCAGGGGGCTGCAAGTCACCCTCAAACCAGGACTGCAGCACCTGGTGTTGTTCAGATGGACTACCCAAGCTGCATCTTTACAGAGAACTGTGTTTTCAGCCTCCTGCTTGTATTACGCTTAAATGGTAGATAGTAGAGGACTATTTAAGAGAGGAAAAATCCACATTTTAAATTCTCATTTTGCTCAAATCAGCAGCAAACTTTATTTGAGTTCAGGTAATCAAGATACGCAGATGGACTAAAGGAGAGGATTACTGCTAATGACAAGAATGTGATTTTAATTTGGAGAAGTGAGAATCTGGACCCAAGGTGATTTATGAATTGCATGTAGAAGACGCTGGAATAGTTTGAGGGGTCTAATGACAATATGATTATCTACAGGGGAAACATCTGTCAGTGTTTTCTTCTTCACCCTCTTCCAAGCCTGTGTGAGGGAGTGAACATGTTGCATTGGAAAATATTCCCAACGACAGGCAGAGAGGAGCAAGGAGACGAAGCAATTACAGAAGATGGGAGCCTGATGGGTAGGGATGGGGGAGGGGACACTCACCCTGGGACTATAGTTACTGTAAGAGTTTAGGACAGTTTCCACATATTTATCCAAGATGGCCTTTGAAGTGTCTTGTGGGTAACAGTTGGAGGCCTGCTGTCACTGAGTGTCAGGGGACCCTGAAGATTTACAGCACAGCTTTTTCAGCAGAGGGTAATTGCTGCTACAGGGGAGTCTGAAACAGCTCTTTAATTTTATAATCTGGCAAGAGCCAATGTAGGCTGTTGCATTTCTGTCCCAAGAGCTGAAAACAGCAGTCCTGACACACTCCTTGCACTGGCTGGATGGGGTCTGTAAGCTACTGGTTTTTTGTGTCTTTGAGGGACAAAATATTCTATCAGTGCTGAGGAACCAGTTTTAGTACCTCCCTTCCTGGCGTTGTAGCCTGAGACACCCCAGAGAAAATATTGAAGAGCCAGTCTAAAAATATGGTTCACTTCAGATACCTAACCTAGATGTAGCTCTTTTTACCTTGTTATGGACATTAGCCCCAAGAGTGGACTCATGGCCAAAATTGTCCATGTGTTAACTGCCTACAGGAGCAGCCTCTGGGCCAGTTTAGAGGTGACTTGGACACTGGGGTTAATGCAGAAGGTTCAGTGTCTCATTTTCCCCTCCACCCTCATGAGTATTTGATGTACCAGAGAGCTCGAAGGTTCATTTTCCAAGCTTGCAGCTGCCAGCCCAGAAGGACCACGATGGTGATTTGTGAGCACCTGCACTGAGGTCCCATTGCAGGTTCCCTCATTAGCCCTGAGTACACCCAGCTGCTCCCCAATCTTGCTCCCAGCAGCTGCAGGGAGGAGATGCAGATTCCCGTTAAAAACTGTGTGGGAGGAGGGCTGTGAGCAGAGCCCAGCATCCCTGACACTTCTGAGCTCATTCAGTATTTGTCCCTGAGTATGGTAAAACTTTTCTAGGTTTTTCTTACCGAGTGATCCCCTTAAGGAAAATCAAGAATTCTTCCACAGAGCAAGAGAGGGTCAGGCAGACCCCAAATACCAGAGTGAAGGATGAATTCTTTGGTTTGGTATGAGAGAAGATAGTGCATGAAAAAAGGTGACAAGGGGTCAGTAGGGGAACACACAGGATAAAATACTTTCATCCATTGTGCTGGGGTCAATAGGCTCCCATCAGGAAATCTTGAGCCCAAGATTAATTACTTGTTGCAGTAGGTATACCATTGTGCTCTGGAAGACACTGTGGTGACTTTAGGCATCTTGCAGATTTTGGGTTCACATGATGCAATCCCATATAAAAACACAATAGTAGCTAAGAAAGTAGTAGTGGGTGGTGGTAAGATGCCTTTTGGCTCATTCTAATGAAACCCTTTTCAAACATAGATCCAGCTTGGCCAGAAATTATAAGAAACTATTTGTTAAATATTATGAAAGAATTTCATAGTAATTTAGAATTACATGCCATGGCTATTATGTTATTGCACTTTGCAATTTATATGACAAAAAACATTCTTAAAAAAAATAAAAATTCCAAAATCTGTCTGTGTAGATTCCATGGAAATTTATTTGGATTTATTGATTTACTTTTCAAAAATCTGGGAGACTCACAATTTGAATATAAGCTTCAATCCTACTTTTATCAGTATCCAAATACGTGGTTCTCCTTAGAGCAATTAGACATAGATTTTGTTTTAAATTTACCTTTCTTAAAAAAAAAAAAAAAANAAAAAAAAAAAAAAAAAAAAAAAAAAGAAAAGGAATCTGGAGACAAATCCCATAGTCCTTGTTTTGGGTGAAATTTCTCATGAAATTTAAGATTATCAATACTTAATTATTAAATTATTAAACAAAAGTTTAATTCTGATTGTTATGGAACAGTAAGATTTGGTTTTTGTGGTATATTATGTTTTAATGAGCATTTCATCGACATTTTAGGAGAAGACCCTTTGCATCAACTGATTCTGACTTCTTGTCCTGAGCTGCTGACCTGTTTCACTGTGCTAGATGCTGTACCAGAGCTGATAAAATATCTGTGACATGCTTAATTTTGTCTTTCTGACAGTGATTTGTTATATTTGTGAAGAATTTGTAAATAGGATCTACATATTTATTTTATTATTGCCTTCCATGGGCATATTTTAATCTTTAAATATAATTTCCCATAGGCATATTGTTTAGTGGCTAATCTACTTAGACTGTAACATGAATTAAGTACACTACAAAAATTTCAGTGAATTTCTCATGAAATATCAATAATTTACTAAAAATACACTTTAAGAATCAACAAGAAAGAGATCATAAATAATAATCATAAATCAATAAATGGTGTGCCTTTTGCCATCACACCACTGAAAGATATTTCTAGATCTCTTTTTGACCCCATTTTCCAGATGTTTTAAGAGCTCTATGAAACTTTTATTTCTCTATTAGATTGATTGACTCTGTCCAGACTGCTCAAAAGTTATGGGAAATACAAACAGAAGCAAAAATATTTGCTTTTATAAATTTGCTTTTATTTCACCTTTTTTATGAGAAAACTTGTTCAAAAATATATCAGTAAGACAGAGTATTTTTCTTGCTTACACAAGAAATTTTACACTTCCTTTCTGTTTAGGATGCGTTTTTTCCTGTGGAAAACATAATTTTTGCTCTTGCGCTCAGTCTAGTGCAGGGACCAAAATGAGGACCTGTTAAAGGACAGATGTTGGTTTGCTGGACTCTCAACCACATTACTGAATCTGAGACCCCCCCCGGCCTCAGTTTGCATCCAATGGCCCCACCAGACAACCTAAAGTAGCAGAGAGACAGAGCTGTATTGCTGGAATTGTGGGGAGCAATAGCAGGAAAAAATCAATAAGGACTTAATGGAGGTCCTAGTGATTCTGGGCATTTACACAGCCTAGTAGTAAAATCTACCTGATTATTTCCTATGGCACAAATGTACCATGTGTGGATGCTGAACAGACAATACAAGCATTTTAACATGTGCAAACAATTATTTCTTTCCTATTACTGTGTTTGTTTATCTCGTTAACATTACCCACGCATCCTCCCTTCAGCTATATTCCAGCTGTGTGTGGCTATGGATCTACTGGGAAGCCCACTGGTTGACTTGCAGCCTGGCTGAATTGTCCTGCTTTACCATTACTGGTGATTGAGAAACTGCTCTGGACTATCTGAGTTCACTGGAAGGAATTCTATGTCCTTTGATGGCCTTTAAATCATGCTTTTTGAAGTTTTGGAGGCAAAGAGATATTATTAGAAAAAATGTTTTGTATCAAGTCAACATTTACTAGCTTTTGTTTGCTGTATAATCAAAGTTGTGATTGATTTATAACTTAACCCTCTGTTATAATTTTAGATTTTCTGTTATATATTAAATGTGTTCAAAGGAAAAAATCACATGCGTTTTTTGAACCACTGACTTTGATAACTTTTTTTTTTTACTTACAAGCTGTTATTCAGCATCTGTTGTGGGAAAGAACACACACATTCCTAGATATTTTTCATAGTCTAAAGACTTTAAGATACAAGAAAAAGTGACTGTACTCATATTAATTTTTCTGTCATAATGCAAATCAGGAATGATGTTTGCTGGCTGGAGCTGAACAAATAATCAGTAGAAATAATGTATTCAGTGAATTCTGCCCCTCTCTATTTCATATTGTTCATGGCCATATCATGTCTCTTTTCTGAAATAAATTAGTCATTCTGAATTATTTACTACAGCCTACATTAGGTAGACTTTTGGCTGCATGCCTCAAGATGCATGTTTGTGTATGTGACTGTAGAAGCTGTAAACTGTACAGGAGGGCCTCTAGAACTGTGCCTTACAACCCTGCTGTTAGAGCTTATTTTATAATTACAGCTCTGCCCAGGTTTAGACACTGCCACGCAGGGACCTAAAGATTAGATAACCCAAATGGGAGTAGAAACTTCAGATCTCAATAAAGTTCTTAAAAATCCTGGACAGAGTTAGGTGAACAATAGCACTGACATGAACACAGTGATGTCTAGGTCAGATGGACAAAAGTGCTGAAGAAAATAAAAAATTTAAATGCCCTGTTCTGTGACACATTCCTGCAGCAAATGCCCTCAGTTGGAAGTTAGGCTCATTATTCTGTGTTGAAACAGACAGGGAGAATAAAAGAACAGTAGCACACGCCTGCTGTAAATTAAAATACTCATTGAAAAGGAAGGGCCTCTGTCAACTTTAAGGTTTCAAACACATCTTTTCCTCCTATATGCATCCATAAAGAAAAAAAGGGGTTTTTTTTTGCAGAAAGTGTCAGTTCCTTTGTCCTTATGGTGAATGTAAACATCTTGAATGTAATGTAAAGTGATCTATTTAAATAAAAAAATAGTATCTGAAACATATTAAAACACTGATAAAAGACTAAGTTAATAGTTGTAGAATTATTTCTGTTTACAGCCCTAATGGAAAAAACCCAAAACAAACAAAACCAAAACACCAAATATCAACCAAATATAAACCTCCTCCAATATAAGAAAAGTCACATTTACATAGACATTAATAATTAGTATCAGTGACACAGAAACTGCCTTGTGACCTGATGCTGAATGAGCTGAGCTAACTTGGCAGGTAAGGGAAGGTAGAACACTGTAACCATGTGTGGAAGAACCCAGTGAAGAGAACACACGTGTAGAGAAGGTGAATCTGCCATATTCCATAGGTATAGAAAAGTCCTCTATTCTGCAACTGCCTGCTTAGTACTGTAGTGAGTGTGGGGCAGGGGTTGTTCCTCTCTGACCATAGGCTGTTCTGAACAACTAATCCTGTGTTAAGCAGATCCTGGTTTCCCTTTCCACTGAGAACTGAAGTCATCTGTGACAAAATGAAAACCTGTTTCCTCAGAATGACACTAGACCCCTTATATTTATTCAGCTGTCAGAATTTATTCTCATTCTTTAAAGAGGGGAAGGACCCTGGGAGCTTCTGAATTGTTAAAGCTGAAGGTCATGCTCCATAATCTTATGACTTTTATTATAAAGGGCATTTTCTATATTCTAAAGGGATTGACCAAAATCTTGCTGGATTAAGACACAGCTTGTGTAAAGGCTGGGGGTCAACTTCTGCTCTGAGTTATGCCAGTGTAAATCTGGGATAATTTCATTACAATAAGTGGAGTCAATCCAGGGACGTAATTATCCTGTTGTTTTGGGTTATGTGATGCCTATGGAAAACAATGAGAACTACATGCATAAACAACACCATAACTAAGTTCTGAATAGGTAACTCTTACCAGAACTGATGCTTAACTTGGTAAGCATAAAAGATAGGTGTTATCAATGGATATAAAAGTATAAATATAATGCTTTAGAAAAAATATGGTTCTATGCATACATATATAGCATATGTCAGAAAAACAGCTATGGAGAAACAGTTCCAGTTTGTTTGTTATTTCCCACCAAAATCCTCAATTCAGAGAACAGCTGAAGCTACTGAAGGCATATTTAATTTCAGGTGGATGCCAGATCCGAAGTCAGAAAAACTTTCTTTTATTTTTTTGTGGAAAAAATTATGATAATGGCCACTGGAGCTGTATTTTTTTAAATTATGGAAAGCCAGATCAAGAAATCACCAAAACTTGAGATTTGTTTGCCAGATGTTACCAGAAGCTTGCCAGAAGTTTACCAGGAGAGAGACACTACCTACCTCTCTGTTAACAAGCAGCAATGAACAATGAAATAAACAACAGGATGTCCAGGAGCCAACTGAAATAATTTTTTCATGTCTGCAGTACTAAGCAATTTTTACCACTGTGTGTCCAAACTGTTTTTTGGGAATGGTCTTTGGGCCATGATGGCTTGTGCACTCAGAAATTGTGAGTTTATCAAGGCCAAAACCTTGCTCAGGACCATTCCTCTATTTCAATCATTTAAACTAGAAGGGTCTAATGCCTAAGCCTCTTGCACCAGGCAAGAAACCCCAACAAATGAAAATTTTCAATTCCATTTCTTTCTTTTACCCAAAATACCATTTTTATACTCAACACAGTACAAACATGTACATTTTTGTACATTTCTTCTCAACAAATACATTAATAATTACTTTGTATTTATGGTTTTGCAAACAATATTAGAATATAGCCCTCCTCTTCCAAAAATCATGTATGCAGTGTCTTAAACATACACACACGTATCCTCCCATTAGGTCATAGATTTGCTTAAAAATATATGTAAATTATTAAGGAGAGCAATAGTTTTTGCCACCAAATTCAGAAAATTCCGTAAAGTATCATAGACATAACTGGAATTCAGTGGTTTCTGTTCTGTGCCCAGGATGTACACACCTATCAGAGGCACAAGACCTATTCAGCATGTCCCAAGCATGAATAAGGGAGCAATTCAGATCATATTCAGGTTTGTACTTGTGAACTCCACTAATATTTTACAATATAAATACCAAAAGCCAGAACCTTCATGTGGTGCAACTTCTAGCAGTTTTTCTGAGTTTCTGTCACCTGAAGCAGATGTGGAAAATAACTTTCTCTCCAACTCTTAAACCACAAAATAATCGTTATTTGTCAGAACTTTCCAGTGGTGGCCTCTATTGGACTGGAACTGGTGAATCTCCAGGGAAAGTAATGTTCTTTACTTTTGTCTATGTTCTTTCATAGTATTGGCATTATAGTAAGTAAAGAATAATTTCAACTGGAAGTGACCTCTAGAAGTCTTTTAGCCTGCAATGGCCACATTTGAAGTCACATTAGGTTGCTTAAGGTCTCGACCTAAAATTTTCTTTTTGCAAGGGAAGTATC
>VZTR01019743.1:64249-86481 GCA_013400775.1 Chaetops frenatus | reverse complement strand
AGAAAATAGTGAACTTTGATTTCAAGAACTACAGTCTTTATTTTTGGTCATGTCTATGCACATGGTAAGTCTATTATGATAATAACATGTTTGCTGGTATATCAGCTAAAAAACTTTCTTGATATTTCATGCTTGAAGAATAATCCCTAAAATGACTCATGAACTTGGATACTTCCTACATTGTAATGGTGACTTCACAGACAGGTGGATAAGCTTTATTTCAGCAGTGTTGTAATGTAATTAATTAAAAGCTCTAATCTGGATATCAGGCTGTTAGTGTGAGATTATTGGTCCTACTGGTCCTCCAGCTGATTTCATAGCTCTGCTTCTGATCTGCTGGAGGTGAGCACTTAGCTAGACAGGCAGGGCCAGTTCTGGACACGCACCAAGGGCAAAACTTCACAGACAAACCCCACACTTCGAGTCATAAAGTGATTTTAGGAGATGATGAGTCAGAGTTAAATACCAGAGAAATGGATAACTGTGCATATCAGCTTCAGTTCTGTCATTATGAGGACTAAACCATAATTAGATTAGAAGTCACTGTAACTGGACTAATAACGAGTCTTTGATTTACCTGTACATGTATGGTTGTAAGAATTAGTTATTATCCTGCAAGATGTTTTTGCAGCCTAAAAATTGCATGATTGTATGGTTTAGTATGCTGCCCTTGAGGCTTACCTATAATCTGGATGTATGTTTGACTATGTCTTCTCTGTTACCCTTGCCTTGCATACACCCCTTAGCGTGGGCTTGCCTCATGGTGCCAGATTTGTGCCAGCTCTGCATCACAGCTAGGCTGGTGTAGAAATAAGCACCACCTACTCTGTCTCTTCAGCTAAGCACTCACTTTCCTGTGTGCTCCCAGTGCCTTCTGATGGGGTACCACAGGGGCACTGCAGCATCAACGAGCTGGTTGTTTTGTAATTTCTCTGCTTACTTTACTCTAGAGAAGTCAGAAGTGTAAAAGCTTCCTCAGGACTGTGTTTCTGGGATAAAATGAGTAATAGCCTTTTAAGACAAAGAGGGAATGCTTTTAGAATGCAGGATGGAATTTTTCTACTGCAGCTTTGTATCAAAACTCACATATCAGTTTTAGATCCTGTTTTCTAAGTCATTTGACACTGGGCCATATCCAATGGGTGGTCCTCAATTTGTTACTGCTTTAAAGAAAAATGTATATTAAAGGGGTGGAAAAAAAGTACTGTGAGGCTGACAGGCTTTAAAATTTGTTGTTATTTCTTTTGCCATGCTCATAGTAGAAGGTTGCATAGTAACAGAAAAACAGGTGGTTCTGAGCTCTGCATTCCAAATTTTTTGGCTGTAGCCCAATCAGATAGATATTGCTGGGGCCTGAGAAAAGTACCCTAATAAATCAACCGACATACAGAATACCTAGATTGAAAATGGTTTTGCATATTGTTTTGGGAAAACCCTTTGTATTTATATTCTATTTTCTTTTAGCAACAGGGAAAAAAGCCCTAATTTTGCGGCTCTTCAGATGTTTGCCATGAACATTTGGGGCTGAGATTTTTTTTTCCCCACAATCAAAAATTCCATTGAATTTCAATTTCTGTCTGTTTAGTTTAGATGCAAACACTGTAGTGAGAGGTAAACACAGCCACTAAGGCATGTAAGCTATCCTGGCTGGCCATATAGCTGCTGCAGCAGGAGGGAAAAACAAAACTGTTATCCAAGGAGAGAGTGTGACCTTCTGTCCTGCATGACTGGACCTTGCAGAGCCTCTGGGGACCATTGCCATGTGTTTTGCAGTTGATTTGCTGTTGCTTTGTGGGTAATAAACAAGCCCTGAGGAGGATGCTCTCAAAGGATTGTAGCTTGGAGCCTTATGCTGCCTCCCTCTCTGTGCTGAGTGCCCACTGGCACCCGGGCTGCTCCTGTGGTTCTGCTCTGCACACGGAGGAGAATTTCTCATACCTGCGGCCAATGAGGAATTGAGAAAAACCAATCAGGGTGAAGGATCAGGGCCAGATGATGCCAGAGATAAAGATAAAAGACAGATGTAAGAAAAAAATGTCAGTGTTCTGGGTAACCTGCAGAACAGGGAGACTTCAGCCTCAGAGGTCAATGTAAAATGCCCAAATACACCTCTTCAGAAACTAAATTAATACATATGTTCTCTTTGGTCATCTAAACTTCTCTCTTCATGGTCTCAAAAGACCGTTTGCATTTGCAGTATCTTTGTTCCACAATATGTTGAAAAGAGTTGGAAAGAGCTGACAATATGGACAGCTTCTGAAGTCAGGACTATTGAGGCATTTTGGGGTTTATCTGTGGATACTGGTATAATCTAGGCTTTCACGCTGTCTAAGATCTTCTTGGGAATCAGACAGGTCTTGCTTTGTGAGTGTGTCAGGGTCTCGTGAAAGGAATGAAAATAAACGTATGAAATTAACAGATGTTATTGTTAGACTCAGAATACACTTTCTACAAATCATGTAAAGTCTGAGTGGTAACAAAGATGATTTATCATTGTTTCAAAGATTTATTTTCTAAGCATAACTCTTAAGGACATTTGTATTACAATGTCAATTACTCCTAGAATGTATAATAGAGTGATGATTCCTTTATATGATGAATATTTCAAACTTGCTTTTGTTCAACCTACACTTTTCCTTACTATGCATTTCCTTGTAGCATTATCTCTACAATATTGATTTAATTTAGATCAGTGTATAGAAGTTATTTATGATTTCAAATGAATCTCTTAGTAAGTCAGTCTGTCAGCAGACCAGTCTTTTGGAAAAAGAAAAGGTATCATTGAAAAAGAATCTATATTTATATTTATTGCATCTTACTATACACAGTTTATAGCCAGTGATATTCATGTGGTATGTGTGTGTGTGAGTGAGAGAGAGCACTGTGCAGTGACATTTTGTTTAATGCATTATAAAAAGGAAGAAATCGTTTGGAATTTAACTAAACTGGGCTTATTTTAAATTACTAAGAATCAGGGTGAATTCATCTGGAAGCACATTTTGGTCTGACATTTGATTTTGAGAATTAGAACTGTTTGTTCCCTCTCGATCTACATCAGGGATGGAAGCAAAAGGACAGAGATGAAAAGAAATGGAAAGTAATTTAAAAAAAGAAAAAAGAAAAATGCAGAGGGGACAATATTTGTTTTATTTCATTAAAGGTTCTGTAAGCAAACACTAATATACAGAAACTTAAATCAGAAGTTAAAGATTATCTAGTCTGGTTGCCAGTTACATGAAGAAAACCTAGACAAAAGCTAGGGACCTTATACTACATTTAAAATTCCTGTCCTCTAAAGCCCAAGAGGAGAGTGTGCTCCCAGCTGCAGTAGTGAGAGTCCTTCTGTTGAGGAGTGGGAACATCCAGGATACAGGTTTCACAGCATTGCTGTGGATATGTCTGTGCTGGGAGGGATCCTATGCCCTGGATGCTCACCTTAACTGTGTCAATAGCTGCAACTCTAAATGTGGTGATTCTCAAAAGTTAGCTCTGTACCACCTTATTTTTAATTTTTTCTTTATACAATAATCACAGTTCCCATTCTGTCATTTGCGGGGGATTTAATGACCCTATGTGGAATCACTTAAAAATGTATGTTATGCAGTAAATGGTTCTTTCTGATTTACTGATCCTTACAGAAGAAGCCACCATACTGAACTATGGATGCCAGCAATGCCCTTCACTTGAATTTGTTGTACAAAGCTAAGCAGGTCAAAGCTGGGCATTTTCTGTTGCCAACTTCAAGGCTAGTGGATTTTCATTGTGAAATATGTTAGGAGATTGTTGTTAGAGACTTTCTATTTAATCATCACCAAATTAATTTATTATCTGAAGACTCCTTAGAATGGAGATTTTTTTTTTTTTTCATCTTATCTGATTGATGGTCNAGGCTAGTGGATTTTCATTGTGAAATATGTTAGGAGATTGTTGTTAGAGACTTTCTATTTAATCATCACCAAATTAATTTATTATCTGAAGACTCCTTAGAATGGAGATTTTTTTTTTTTTCATCTTATCTGATTGATGGTCAGTGTTTCTCCTATCCAATTTCCATTGGCACAAGATTCTGAAAAAGGACTGAGGATTGCCCTGAGACCATAATTAGATTTTAAATGGTAATATCTCTCTAATATCTTCAGGAAAGTATTTTGAATGGCTACTTCTTTCCACTAACATCCAATTAATGACAGAAAGTACAAAGGTGGAATCTGCCTGGAAAAATTTTTACATGCTTTTTTCTTTCATTCACACAATAAAAGAAAATGCTGTCCTCTTCAAAGGTGACATGCAGAAAATAGATTCACTTATCAAATGCCTCTGTGCAAGAATGTAGAATTTTGCCTGTGTAGGTGCATTTAATTTTATGCATAGTTTATTTCTGAAGCTCACAAAAGAGCAGAGTTCAATTTCTGCAAATATATTCCCAGACCAAAGACACAGAGACAGCTTTCTTATTAAAAACCTGCACACTTTTATTAATCTCAAAATATTGATACAAAAATATCTGAAAAATATAGACACAATATTTTATGTAGCAAGGCTCTCTTTAAGACATTGATTATTGTACTTCAACTGCCTTTTTCTAAGCCAATAAATGATGGAATGTTTACAGTGTAAACTTAAGCCTGTTTATCTAAACTGATGGCTTTAAGATAAACACAGTACAAAAATAGATACATGGAATAAAATGTCAATTGATTATTTCTAGCAGAGTTATAGCAGGTATTTGAGAGTTCTTAACCTACATCACCTCTCCCCATAAGAAAGCTCTAAGTTATAGCTCTTCCAACTCTGTGGTTTTGTCTTAATGCAGATCTCCAGGTAGAATTTACCTGTCTTATTTCTTTTGTATACAATACTTTGGACACTAAATCTAAAGTATTTCACACTATATCAGAGTCAAACTAATACTTTCAGTTTGGCAAGATTTTCTAATTTTTTTATTTACCCTCTGATGAACTGTATAGTCTAGAGATAGAGCTCTGCAATTTTTTCTCCCTTTCCTACACTGGAAAAAGAACTTATTCTGCTGTCTGCATGCGTAGGCATTGTTCTGAATGAATTAAAGAAAAATTATGTGCTGTGCACTCAACCCTGTACCCTTAATTGGAAAATGAGCATGGATTGTCTTTGGTCTAAATAGATTATGAAAAACTCTGTTTGAAAGTAAAGCTTTTAATACCAATTGCTACAATTTTTATTTTCAAATAAATTTCACAGTTTATTCATGCATTTATACAACTCTGCTTTAAACTGATGAATATATCTTTTCTGTTCTGGGACAAACAAACCCAAGTATCTTAGTATGGAGTCTACATTTATAAATTACATGTATCAAAGGCATAGATCCATCTATTTTACTTTCTAGGCTTAAAAATAATTGTATTCTTTGTTTCTGGGTGATTTGGTCTTCTTTCATGGAATTCGAGCATAATTAGATCACTTGATCAAAACATTAAACCCACTATATCTATATCTGAAATTATGCCAGTCTATAGAAAACATATGTTATACAGAAGAGAAATTAACAGTTAAAGTATCTGACAAACACAAGTTGCAAAATCGTTGATGGTTACAGCATGTTAGTGTGTATATACATATGTATAACCAAATATATATACTTCATATATATATATTGTGCATATATATTACACAAATATATATATATATATTCAAACTTCATTAGTTACATTTTTTAGTTGCAGTAATTCAGGAAAGCTTTTTTACTTTGGAAAACACCTTTGCAAAGGCTAATATTTTAGCATGGCAGCTCTAAAAATCTCATAATCCAGGCTCCACAATTAAATAAAAATCAAACATTTCTCATGTTTTTTTAAGGAAATAGGATGGAATATCTGTGTCTACCCACCTGGTCTGGTTACCCTGGTGAAGCTCTGCTATATGGCTGTACTCAAGAGCAACTAAGATATTAATAGGCAAAATACTTTTTCTTCTTTGCCATAAGTTCATGGTTCTCTCCTCTTGGCAGTTTCTCCCTGAGTTCTCTAAGCAAATCAAGTGAATTAACTGGAACACCATGGGATCACAATTATTTTTATGCTCAAAAAAAAGCATTTTTCTTCTGAGTTCTCCTGTCTGCTGGGACAATCTGAGTTATCTTCTATTGGTTTTTATTGTTATCCAGGCATCTTTTGAGTGTGTGTATCAACCTGTGGCCACTTTGGAAGACATTTCTATGTCCATCCTAGTGACAAGGGTAATAGCTCTCTGACATAAGCCCTCTGCCAGGACTGTCTAGGGTACTGAAGAATGTTTCATGGCTCACCAGTGCTCCCTGATCTTCTGCCAAATGTGCAGAAATCGATGGGAGCCCAGTCTGTAGTTCAGAGTAGGAACTGCTGTGGCCGTGCAATAAATGTGAGCATTACTAGAGAAAAAATTCATTAAAAAAAAAGACAAAAAAAAAAGATGTTTCATCCCTGTTTATGAAAGAATAGATAAACTTCCTATTTTTTTTATGTGCTTGTACTGTTAAATTTTGAAGTGTGATGGTAGTTCTGGAGTATTCTACATGATTCTTGAAGAGAATGATCCTAAATAGAAAGAAGAATGCATAGTAAGGTCTATTGAAGATGAACAATGCATCTCAGACACCACTGAGCCTTTATAGGGATCAGAATTGCTGAAATACCATCATGTCAGCGACCAGAGAGATTGTGAAAAAGGCAGTGAAAAAGCAAATATTCTTCATATGGTAAGAAAAATCTCATACTCATACCAATGGAAGCACTGAGATAAAGATAACCTCCCTGTTCCAATGTGTTCATTCTGTAAAAATATTAGAATTATCAACTGAGCAAAGATTTGGACTTTAAAAAATATGTTAGCTGATAGATATGTAAAATTAGTTGATTTCTTTTGCTCTGCATTTCAAAATCAACATTCATTACAATTTCCACCTTTAAATTCTGGTTAATACTATGCACTCTAAAGAAAAGAATGTTGCAAAATCTCTATCCTACCCCTGGAGATAAATATCAGCAGAATTGAATAGGTAGTTATTCCATGATAAGGGACAGTTGATGATCTGATATATTTATCTCAGATGACTCTGGAATATTTTTTCCTTTTGATGTGTTTATATATCTGTATATGCACACATACTGTGCTGGGAAACTCTGTCTGAGAGTCAATATTTGTTGAAATTACTTTTTTTACGAAAAAAGCAAACCCAAAAAAGCTCAGAGGTTTAGCCCCCTTTCCTGAAGTGAATAAACACCCAAATAAGAATGTGTATTTTTGGGTGAGGAGTGTGAAAATAAGAGTGTTGAGCTAGCAAGACAAAATAAAGGGAGGAAAAAAAGAAAAAATAAATGGAGAAGCATTACTTTCTCCACAAGCTTTTAGAGAAGCAGGGAGTGATGGAGTGGGTACTCAAGAAAAGCATCAAATTGGCAAAATAGAAACTAATCAGGCAAGGAGAAGATTATATATGATTAGTGACCTAGGCAAATGCTGCTTTTGTTTCTGGAGAAGGGGGCTAGAGAGCAGATGTGGCCTATAAATGACAAGTTCCTTAACCCTCCTCTATGACAAGAAGCAGCAAAAGTGTAGGTGCACTGGATAAGAGAGCAAGTCACGGTGGTGTGAGCACAGAAGAGCTGGGGGAGGGAAGGGAGGCGTGTGGTGCTGGAAGGAGGGAAGGTGTGGGACGTTCCAGACCTATAAGGAGCAGGGGGTCGCTTTGAGTAGCACTCTGCAAAAAGCAGCCACTCTGGCTCGCCTGAAGCAGAGCCATCAGAGGCAGACTGGCACCAGTTTCTCTCCCTCAGAGGCAGGAAATACGGAGGAGGTTGCAAATCTGGGAGGGAGACTCTCCCCTGTCCCACCTACTCTGCTGACAGTGGGTGTAGCAAACCAGACTCCACGTCTCGCACCGTTCTTTTCTGTCTTGCTGCATATTCATATTCTTTTCTCTCTCAGTCCAGCAGCAGCAAGGTCTGTCCCTGAGGCAGCAAAACACAAAATCAAAAGATAAGGGTGAGAACCAGACTTGGTGCAAGATACAGAATAGGAAAGGGTTGAAATGGGAGCTGTAAAACTCAAGGCAGAATCATTGTCAAATGCCCAAGAGCCCTATTTTGGGACTGAGAACAAGCACTATGAGGGGACATTTTCACTCTCCTAAGCTAAATGTTCTACTCTTTCCCTACCTCCTTCAAATGCAAGTTTGACTGTGCTGTTTGCTTTCGGAGTTTGGAAGGAAATTGATAAACATATTTTACTATTCTTTTCATGATTCCACATCGCTTCCAGAGGTTACATGTATGGTTTCCAGTTTCTGTGTGGTGTAACATCAGCTATAGACTGCTTGTCACAAAGGAATAGAAATTATTAACAATTTTAAGATACTGGCATCTGTTTCTTAAACGTGCTTTAAACAGATGAATCCTGTGTTAATTTAATAATTAATGTTTTTATTACCTCACACCTTTTAAAAACATTTCCTTGTGTCTTCATTGTAAATAAGACTCATTTCCTGCTGTAACCCTGCTCTTAGACATTAGTAGTTTTCCTCCTTTCTCAACAAAACCAAACTTGACTCAAAGATCTTGATGGAACTTTATATAGTTTGTAAACCTTGCTTTTTACAGTTTCAGGTCAAGTTGAAAGTAAAGGCAAGACCACATCTCTTGTGAGTGGGCACAAGTGAAAGTGTTGATACAGCACTTAGCTGTCAGCAAAAAAAAAAAAAAAAAATAGAAGGAAAGGCCACATTTTTCTACAGTTCACAATTCTGTTGCTAAATCCAGTGTTCATGGGCTTGCGACTTTTTTTCTTTATATGATACTTTTCTGCCCATTTGATGTAAGTTATGTTCTTGACATGTTCCTTATTTTTTCCTGGTAACTTGAAATTGTCGTTTCTTTAGATGTTTTTATTTTATACCAGCAATATTATGTTGAATCACAGTTCTCACCAATCATCTCACCTCTGATTTGTGTTCATAAGCCTGCTTTTCCAAGTCTGAAAGTTATTTCATGTTCTTTCTCTTTTTGCTTCTAATTCAACACTCATTGCGTATAATTGCAGGGTAGAGCGATGATTACTCTCCAAAGAATTACAATCAAACTTGGCTTGTTAGTGTATAAAGCTCTGACTGTTAATCACAATCATTTAAACAGTAGCTAACCCTCACTGAAACACAGATGGCATGTTGTTAGCATTTCAAGCTACCCAACTCACGGTCCCAGAGAGGACTTTGTTATGCTTTTAAGTTCTGCTTCTCTGCGGTGAGGCTGATACTCTCTCAAACTCTAAGGAGGAGCACAGAAACACTGTACAGCTGTAGCATCTCATGCAAATCAAAATGCATCATTTTTTTTTACTGCAAATGAAAAATTCAACCATAAAACACCGAATGAATATGAAAAGAAGCTCTATGAATTAAAACCCCCAATATAAATAGGAAGTAATCTTGAATAAAACTGGAAAGTAATTCAAAATATTTGCATATTTGACTTAAGAAAACATTGATAAGCCTGATCAGTAATAGTAATTAAGAAGGTCCCATGATACCATGAGATTTCTAAGGTCTGGTGATTTTCAGCAAGCCACGAAATAAACAGGTAACTAATTTTTCCAATGCTTCTGACACAAAAGCTCAAATACTGTATATCTAGGCATAGAACAAATCTAATCATCAGTTCCAAGGCCTCAAGCAAGAATTTTTAATAAAAATTATTAAATGCTTGATCCAATATGACAATCCATTTCATAAAAGACTGTATTTCTTCAAAAATATATGTTTTTTAAAAGGTTTAAAATAACTACACCTAGAAAAGTTTAATTCTTACACTCTACAAAAGGATTCTCTGAAAAGCCAGGGTACAGTGTTGTGAGCAAAAGACAGAAGACATACTAAGGCTTTTGCTACTGCTGATTCAGTATGTGCTTATCTGTCACCCCGTCTCCTTTCAAAAGTTTCCCCATCAGTAAAATAGAGATTAAAAATGCCTTATGCAGAAGATACCTTGGGAAAGTTGCTGTTTAAAAAAGAAAAAAAAAAAAAGAAAAAAAAATTGTTATTTTACATAAACTCTAGGGAATAGGAAAAGATATTGGTTCTCAGTGGAAGAAAATATTATTTAACTGGAACCAGCTGTGCATGACTTTTCATTAGTATGCACCAAGTGAAAAGCCCAGAGGTCTGGATGTGTGTGCTCCAGTGCTGCCAGTGTGCAAAAGCATTTTCACTTTATACCTCCCAGGGTGCTGTGACCAGCGCAGGCTTCACCAAGGAACACAATCCTACCTGAAGTCTCAGCCACGTATTAGATGTTTTGTTGTGAAATGAATAACGCTTTTCTCCTTATCTCGTACCAAGGCTGTTGAGCTTTCCCTACAAAAATTCCATTCCATGATGAAATATCGGCTTATAAAATCAGAAATTAAAAAAAAAAAAAAAAAAGGGATGATTCCTGTATTCCTTTAGACACTCAATTTGATAAGATGTAAGTAATCTCTTCCCATGTGCAGTTTCCTTCTACCACCTGAATCTTTTGTTTATGCTTCCCTAAAGACTACTACTTGGTTTGAGTAGGAAGAGAAGATTTGAACCAGTATATAGAGCTAGACATATTTTTTTATCTTTGACCAGACGCGTTTTCTAGTAGGTGGCATCTCTGCTGCAAGAATGGGAGAAATTTTAATTCTCATTATTATCTCCTTTAGCACTTAAAATGTCAGAGACATAATTTAATTAGCACAGAAAGCAGTGAAGACTAAGGTGAATTGTATTTCCAAAGCAGTCTTCCTGTGTTATTAGCCATTCTTCAAAATACCAATGGAATTGCTATTAATATCAATGAAATTCTTTATCAAGTTTTAATTAAAGTATTTTATAAATACCTAAGTAATTTCTTTGCAAAGATTTCAAGATCGGATCCCATCTTTCACTGTCTTTCATTGTTGAGATTTAAATATGAATTGTCTATAAGGAAGTTTGTATGGGCAAGCACTGGAAGAAATACGTACCAGCTCTGTGATTGTGTAATTATTAGAGTTTGTTACATAGACATAAAAAACTGTTGTCCTTCTGTTCTGGACAGTTATGTGCGCGGGAAAAATCACATTTACTGTGAGGAGCTGTGGTTCCTGGTCCTGTGTCATATAATTCTTCAGTGGCAGTGGAAAAGGTTAAAAAGTTTCCATTGGGACCTTACTAATGAAATCCATATCCAGCATTTTCATATCTGTGGCTCAGGATCTTTTGTCTCAATACAGTGGAACAGGTCAGTGCATATAAACATCCTTCTTTTGTTTCCCAGGGCTGATATGCTTTCAGATCTTTCTTTATATAATTCATCAGAAGTACACCTTCATTCCAGTTCAAATAAGGTGTAGTACCCACACTGATGTCTAAAGAGAATATATTATGTGTCATATATTGCAGCTTGTCCACTTGCAAATAAATATGTCATTTCTCTGTAGTGCTCAATGTTCAACTTGATTTCTTTGATTTGAAATGAGGTGTGATTTGAATATATTATGGCTTTAATCCAACATACTTATAGCACTCAGGACAAATGTATAACTTGTCTTACTTCAGCAATCAGGGAACTGAAGCTTTGAGACAAATTCTGACCTTCTTGCAACATGCTTTTCTGTGTCAAACCCCTTGAAATTGAATTTATTTTTACAGCAGCAAGTTTAATGTCAAGTGCTTGAATGAAAATTGAATTAATTTGTTGCTTTCATTAATTGACCTCCTTTAATTTTCAAACTTTACATGTTTGTTTAATCTTAACACCTTTTGATTTATTCATGAAATGTTGCTCTTCTGTGATTTGTAATAATCTCTGATTATTCAAGCATTTTCAATGTGATATTCTCCATCCCAAGGTTTTAATGAGATTTCTTATGTATGTATTTTTTAAATAAGAATTGTGGAAGTTTTTCCTTTTTATATTCATTAACTTAATATTACAAACCATGCCTGGTTAGAAAAATCTCATCAATTTAAGGTTGCAGAATAGGTCACCAAGTGTCATTCTAATAAAAACGAAATTTGTATGCAATGCTTCATTTGCAAGGAGTGCTTGTTTATCTTCTCTGGCATTTATTACAGTGATCAAGCAACTGAAATAATCTGCATATTATGCAAACCAGTCCGTTTCTCAGGAAAGTTTTCAGGCTTTTTATATTAAGAAAAAATTAATGCAAAGGCTTGTTTTTAGATAGCATGAGAAAAGAATTGGATCTTGTCACAAGAAATTCTTATTACTGTCATCTCAGGGGACTAACCTATTTTGGGAAATTAAAGGTTGTGATATTATGGGTTACATCATCAAAATGTTTTATTGTGGGTGTTCTTAGAAGCATGAAGGAATGTTCCATTTTGCTTTATGGGTAACTGCATTATTGCCCATTCTACCAGTGCAACCATAAAGATGATTAAAAGAATTGGAGTTTTAAAAAGTGGAGATTTCACAATAAAGTGGGTTCCTAGCCAAAGATAATTTCAGCAAGAAAGTTTAAATCAGCTGGGAAAAGAAAGCTAACACTATATTTATTTTAGGGTCAAGAAAGTGAAGATATTGAAGGACAAAAGGTAGGTTATAGCAAACCACTTTGTTGGAAACAACTGTCTATGAACTTAAAAAAGACTCTTTTTAATCTTGATTTAGGAATATTGGTGGAAAAGGTTCTTCCAATCAGACAAAATTATTATATTTAACTTTACAAAAACAAAATTCAAATCTTAGCAAGAGAAAGCAGACTGCTCCCCCATTATATGTTTTGATGTGGATGTTTAAGTAGTGGAAAGTGTTTTGACCAAGCTCTCTGAAACTGGGCTCCTTTTATGCAGTACTTGCTGCAGAATCCTTTCTACACAAGCTTTGTGAGTCACAGTGGCAAGTCTTATATAGCTTTTCAAAGGAACAGGCCTTTAATAGGTAAAAATATACCTTTTAACAAAATTCAAAGTTCACTTGATTTTAATTATATCACAGAAAAGAGCCAGATTCTAGAAGCTGAGCTTTAACAAATATTGAAAGTCTTATTGTCATTCTCTTAGCCTATCCATTCAATAACAGGTTTTCTGATATTGGTTGGACTTGATAATCTTACAGAGCTTTTCCAACGTAAACAGTTTTAAGATTCTACGGAGAGGGAGAGTCCCCTTCAGAGAGCAATTGAGAGCATTAAATAGAGCTTATGATCCAAGCTGCCTTCAGGACTTTGTAAGGAACTTAGGGAGGCCAATGAACTATGCAAGGTGCAGATGTGTGGGCAGAGCAGGCACATTTCTGACTGCTGTGATATTATTACAGCAATGGAAACTGTCCCCTCCTCGTTCACCATACTCCTCAAGCTAACCTATTTGTCCAAATAGATGCTGCTTCCAGAGTAACCCATCACTCAGAGGCACATGATGACCAGATCAATAGCTGTCTGTTTCATGAAACAATCTTTTTTTAACATCGTTTATATGATTGAAAGCAAAAATAGCACTTTGAAAATAATAAACTCTAAAGTTATTGTCTGTCACTGTACTGCCATCTGCCATTTATTTGATTGTTATAACATCTACTTGTGTCTTACCTTACATGAGATGATAAATCCTCCAAGGAAGAATTTACCTCTTAAAATAGGACTTGTACAGCAATTGGCATTTTGGCTTGCTGAACTTTAATGGTGTTTTCTGATCTTGCCATAACATAGCAAATAATCACTGAATTATGAAAAACAGATGCAGAAGGCATTTTAAGACCATATAATCTGTTCCCTGCTCTGAAACAAGGTTTAAATATATCTGTCAAGAATGATATTGGTATTTGTCCAACCTTAAAGAGCTCCAGCAATGAAGGTCCCACAACTTCTTAAGACAGGTATATTCAGGGTTTTTAGTGTACATTTACATTGTATTTACTATACATATTTTGCTACTGTTTTTACCTGCATTACTTTCTGTAGTGTAACTCAGCATTGTTTTTGTTTCCATCAGGTATATGAAGAGTAGATTATTTCTTTTTTACAGCAGAAACCCTTTTATGTATTTGAAGTCTGGCCATCATCCCACTTGGTGATTTTCCCTTGACTATGAATTAAGTGAAGATAACAAAGAAAAACCCCATGCTGCTTTAAAAAAAACCCAAAACCAAAAGTGAGTGTTATAGGGATAGGCATTATAAAGACACGAGATGAAATGCTGAGATTTTCCTTCTGACCCAGAAAACTAAGGAAACATAAACTGTGTGGATAATTGTTTCACTTGCACAGTTACAATAGAAGGTGCCTGACAGTGCTTTGTGGACTACAGAGAATATCACAGGAATGGTCTCAAGGGCTTTAGAACTAATGTGGATGTTTCCACTTCATTACTTTCAATGGACCACGGTCTGATCTGTCTGCATTAATGAATGGTTACCCCTCTGGAAGACATGCTACTGGTTATATTCTAATGATGACATAATTAGGAAGCAGAAATAGATCTCTGTGAGAGGGCTGCCCATAGCCATGGCCCGTGGGCTCCTTGGTTTGATTGTGCACATATTTGGGATTGCTGAAGCATGGAAAGATGAACTGTGTGGTGTTAGAGGAAGTGTCAGAGTGATAAAAATTATTATGTGTATTTTTTTGGGAATACTTCATTTATTGCAGTTTTGGAAGTCAAAAATTTTTGGATGCTGATCTTTCAATACCATTTTTATTTTAAGATAATATCTGAAATATAGGGTGGAGAGCAGTGCACCAGTAGCTCCAGTATTAGAACTATAAATTTTATTAAAGTATTTAAATAGCAGGAAAATAACGAAGGCATAGTACAGTATAGTATAGTACAGTGTATACTATATTATAGTATAATATAGTTAGTATAAAGAAGAGTGGGTGAGTTTTTCTGGAGATTAAGGTTATGAATAGAAAGATCCCATGTCTGGATTGTAAAAATGAAGCTGAAAGCAAAGTGTTGTTTTGAGTAGGATTTACAAATAAGCATTAGAATATGATGGACAGAACTAATCAGAAAACAGGGATAATATGTGAAATACCTTCTACACTGGCTGTTAAGAATTTGGCCAGCCAGAAAGTAAACATAAGGCACTTGTACAGTCCACACCATGTCTCATATCTTTTTGTTTGTGTGGCGGTGCCAACTTGCTTACAGTCATTACTGCTTACAGAAAAATAAAATCCAAAACCAGAAACTGTACCCATTGCAATGCTAAACTTTGAGACTCAAATGCCCTTTTGTGTAGTACCATCTTACTATGCAGCAGATGATATCTCAGATTATATATAGCCATATTTTAGTTTTCTTTGATGCAGTAATCCAAAAGCAATTAAATTGACACAATGGGAAATTTCAAGTATGCTAATTCAGAATATTAGTCAGATGTTTGATTTTGGGATTATATTTTAAATTATTTCTATTATGGTGACTTCATATTTATATATTTACAGGTAGACAGAGCTGAAACAAGTTAGTCTTTCTTCTGCTCAAATACATTGGCTTTTCTGTTCTATATGGGAGTCTGTGGATTACATCTCTCCAGTCTTTGCGAGAGCCTGGAACCAAACATTAGAGCGGCTTATGCAAGATGAGCTAAAATGCATTACCCAGAATAATTAGCACTACTAGTTGTATGATTATGATTAAATGTGATTTAAATGTCTGTTTAAAGTAAGCAACAGAAGGCTCCTTCTAATAAAAGCAGCACGGAACAGAATGTTATACCAATTTGCCAGTTCTTTTCAGATCCGTGTCTAAACTACATGTCCTGACTAGGTATCCCATTTGCTACAAATAATATATTGATTTGACTTTGAAGTGGTTTTTTTTTTTATGTACAGATACCATTAGTTGAATAACGTCAGTAGAATGAATGTGATTATTCCATCTCTGTCTTTATCTCTGAAGCTATCTATGTCAAAAGTATCATTCACTTTTTGCTGTGATCTCTGTGTTTATGTATGATACAGAACTGTCCAAATTTTTTACTGCAGGTTGTGAATGCAAGTTCAAGTTTGCTGTTTGTAACTGACTGTTTGCTTTTTCAATTGGCTACTACAGTCACATCATGTTGTGTTTGATGCTATCTCCCAGTTCCCTGAGCAATCTCTGAGCAGAATACCAGCACCGATCCTCAGAACAGTGCACATTCATACACATATTTATGAAATATTTTTTGGTGAAGTGGTCACAGAAAGAAAATTAGTTTTTATCTAGTTCTGAAAAAGCAAAATAATACTAATACATCTTTGTGAAAAAACAGCTAGATTAATTGTCATTATGTTATGGCTATTCTTTATTTTCTGTTACCATACTTCCACGTAGCAACATAGGAACTTGTATATTTTAATTTAAAAAAATTATTTCACCTTCCTTTTATGCTCCACTGCCCACCCCTAATTCTTAGACTTAAGTGGTTTAGCTAGATTCCACAGGTTGCACTTTTAAGTACTGTCATACTCCATGGTCCCGTTAAAATTACAGGGATTACTGGTGCAGTGAGCTTTCATTCAGATCAGCTGAAGTTAGCAGAACTGATCTGGTTTTTCTAACAAAGACAAATTCATCTATGGATACACTGGATTCAGTGGTAGCCTATAGAAGTCATTATTACCCCTTGCTACTTTCAGGCAGAATTTGGTACTTGCAACATCCATTTGTGACACTTAACCTGAGACTGTGTTTAAAGCAGGGGAGGGTAGCATGGCCAGGGTAAGTGATTAGGCCACTCTGCAACTATTCAGGTCCACAGGCTGAGGAGAGACTGTAAACTGCATCTCTGGGAAGAGAGCCATCACCCACACCCTGTTGCTCAAAGAAATGGAGGCATCAGCGATATCACATGAGCTGGTTTCGGTCATTGTCCCACTGCTGGTTCCCTGTGGTCACAGCATGAGGCAGGCACCCATTGCACTATTGCTAGGTCTAGGTGATTCTTTGTTTGCAATGGCACAGTTATGCTTTTGTAGCTTTTTCTCCACTTGTTTTCTGTAAGAGCATTCTAATTGCTCTTCTACAGATTTACACACATTGTACTGCTTATCATGAATATATGTGTGTCCATTATTTCATTTTTTGGCACTCTAAAAACCAAATTATTCCTATTTTTCTGACGTACAATGAGAGTAGGAGAGGGCAATTTAATTTTCTTCCATTTGGAGTATAAAATTAGAACAGGTGAAACGGAAAGTACTTTCTGTTATGACTTCTGTAATTTTGGGGAATACCTAAGCAGTCTTGTTTTTATCATCGAGATCTGTGTAAGTAAATCTGGCCTAACTTCAGAGGTGAAAGTGGAATTTAAGAAGTGGAATTAAAAAGTGAAATTTCTTCCAATTACAGATTAGTAGCTCTAACGAGTTCTCACAAAGGCTTTAGAGAGTGTATGCACTTTATTCTTTCCTAATTTTCACTTTCCCTTGCCAGGTAGATTTATCAATAATAGGAATAATTATGAAAACAAAATCTTCCTTTTCAGAGAGGGGCAGATAAACAAGGGATATTTCATTCTGCTATGTACATTTAAATGCAAACCCCCATTTTAGACTCAAATGTCCTCTGAATTCAGCTTTATTCAGTATTTTGAATATGTCACAAACTGGTTGATGATCAATGAAGGCCCCATATGTAGAAGGCATATTTCAGATTATTCTCTGATTGTGCTTTGCTTTTGTTGGCTACTTCAGAAGAATAAACTCTAGAAATAGATGTGATTTTTGGACAGCTTTTAATAGTTATTTCTGTAGTTTGTTACTCTTTGAATGATGTGACATAGAAGTTGGAGTCTAGGAAAATAATCAAGGACACTTTTTTCAGGCAAAAAAAATTTTGAGTAATAGGATGATTTGATGGAATTTATTTGAGACCTTTATTCAGGTGTTTGTAAACTTCTACCCATAAGGTGAAAATGTTTCTGATGAAAAATTTTTCATGAACATATTATTCTCCCCAATACACTGATATTTCATGAACATTTTCTTCTCCCCAGTATACTTATAAACAGTCTCTGAAGAATATCTTTCCAAATCTGACTAATTTTCCAGAGATATAAACTAGAAACAAAATGATTAACTAAAAGTATTTCATGAACACTGCTTTTAAAATGCCGGAAAAATGTTCTGTTATTCCTTATGGAACAAGAGGTGGAAGAGGAAGATGGAAGGAATTCTAGACTGAACTGCTGAAAGGAATCTCAGGGAGGTTTAGGTAGATAAGTGAAGGTTAAAATAAATTCTTTTACTCTGTGAGTTGATTCCCCAAACCTGCAACTAGTCTCAGTGCAGCTCTTCTGTCTTCTGTGGAAGTACCTGAAATGGGGCAACCCTGGATGTACAGATAGGCTGGGGAATGAGATGCTGGAAAGCAGTGCCAGGGGAAGGGAGCTGGGGGTCCTGGTTGATGTTGAATGTGAGTCAGCAGTGCCCTGGCAGCCAGGAGGGCCAAGCCTGTCCTGGGGTGCATCAGGCCCAGCATCACCAGCTGGGCAAGGGAGGGGATTGTCCTGCTCTGCTCTGCACTGGGGTGGCCTTATTTTGAGGCCTGGGGGCAGTTTTGGGAGCCACAATATAAGAATGATATTAAACCATGGTGTTACTCTGGGGGATGCTCCTGTACAGGGCCAGGAGTTGGACTCAATAATCCTTCTAGGTACCTTCCCACTCAAGATATTCCATAATACTGTGACTCTACTATCTTGCATCACAATGGAACTGGAAGAGGGGTGAAAAAAATAGATTTCTGGATTGGTATTAATTTTTATCTTAGTGTCTGCACTCGTTCTGAAACCTCTTATTTCCATTGCTGTCTCCAGCAAGTAAGATAAAAATCATAGAAGCAGTGATTTTTATTGTAAAACTTGATTCACTTAACCACAGATGTATACAATGCTCTTCGTGTAAATAAAGCAGTGTTTCTTTACTACTTTTCTAATTTCAGATTTTGTTTGTACATATTGAACATTTACAAGTGAGTGCTACTTCTCACCATAAATGTAAAGCAAAGCTTTTGAGTTTATTAAAATATTTTTTTCTTGGCCAGGGAAAGAGTACCCAAGAAATTTGTTGTGAGGGTAATTTCTCGTTTTCACACACTTGAGAGAAAAATTACTCTATCCATAAATGTTTGTTTTTTGTTTTGTTTGTTTGGTTTTTTTTTTTTTTTTCACAAATTCAACTTGTTTTTCCACAGTACTTTTAGCCATTTAGATCTTCCCTGCATTGGGCACTCTGTTTATATTCAAAATTAGACCCTTGCTGTTTCAAAGCTTGGATTCAGTATATCGTGGTTTTGCAGCTACTTGTTTGAAGTCCAGAGCTTTTTCTGGTGACCTTATACAAAGGAAACAAGAGTAGTTCCTGATGAGTTCTACTGAGTCTCAGACTGCTTTCATAGTTTCCTGGATGACACAATGGCATCTTTCTATAATTTTGTAAGAAGCATTGCTGGGCTGCAGCAAATTCCTTTGCTTCTTAACTGTCTCATTTGTTTGGGTCTGAGGGTGGCAGTCTGAGGGGGAAAGCATCTGTAGATAAAGAGGTTCTGCCTGATTCCAATGGGAGAACAGACACAGGAGATCAAAATTTTAATCTTTTGTCACTTCCAGAAATCTTGCTAAACAAAATATTTTTTTTTAAATTAATAATTTTTATGTCTGTCTGTGTTTAACTCTTTCATACTTGCCAGGCAGCATCTTAAGCTCTCACAGAAATCAGTACAAGCTTTGGGCATAGGAAGACTGCCCCACCATAACTTCAAAAGTCAACCTTTTTCCTCTTGGTACCCATGGGTAACACTGTGGTTTTGGAGTTGCACAGAACTCCTGCTCCACTCAAGACAAAAGAAAAGAGGGAATGAGAATTCAGAATGTCAGTGGTGAGAGACAATACAGCAGTTTTGCTAGAGCTTTCTTCTGCA
Source organism: Chaetops frenatus (assembly GCA_013400775.1). Taxonomy (NCBI): domain Eukaryota; kingdom Metazoa; phylum Chordata; class Aves; order Passeriformes; family Picathartidae; genus Chaetops; species Chaetops frenatus. The sequence goes on along the minus strand of VZTR01019743.1, from coordinate 66,590 downwards.
CTGTAGGTACAAGCTCTAGTGGACTCATTTTCTGGATTTCATCTTTCTTATTTCTGCTAAATGACATTTGGTGATACGAGCCTCATGCAGTCATAAGAATTCTCTGAAAACATTACAGGAAACATTGGCAGGAAAATAATTCACTTGCAACTCAAGAGAAACTGGATAAAGAGGAAAGTTATGTAGGTATGTGTTTTACCTTTTAGGTTTTTTCCCTCTTCTCTGTCATGAAAGTTTGTGATGGGGACAGAAAGGGGTCTTGCTATACTGAGTGCTGTTAGAAGGTGGAAAAAAGCCAAAGTGAAATAAGCACTGGGCACAATTCATTGCACTATTTCAGTCAGGAATTTCTGAGCCACGTGGACTCAGAATTTCTAATGGCTTTTCACAATCAGTCATCTGTAACTCTCCAACTGGTGTGGTGCCTGCAGAATGTATTTTGAAATGCTATATAACCCACAGCATCTGGGAATATCCTCAACACATACTGTGCAACCACAAACTATATAAATGTTGGGGAGGATTCAACAGCCTCTTCTATAATTTATTTTTTTGTGGAAATTTGCAGAAGCAAGACCAAAATGGCAAAAAGTTCATCCAAGTGTAGGTAACATTGTGTGCATCCTTTTAAAATTGCCCTGTCATTGTGGACATTCTTGTTCTTTAAGATATAAAAAATAAAAATTCTTGGTGACAACATTAACAGATATTAGAATAAAGTAAAACAAAATATTCTTAAGAGAGGATTTGTGGGAAGATGGAGTACTGTCCTTTGTATTCTTTATTTTCATTATTCTGTTAACCACTTTGGCTATATTTCAGATGGAATTATATGTGTATGAGTAGTTGATTGAGGCAAGGCTGAATCTATGTGTTTATAGAGATATTTCAAGACAATAAATTTGTTAATTTGTTGTTGCACTGAGGAAGAAAATCTCTTCCCCATCAGGAGACATTGTGAAAGCAAATTTGTTAAAGTTTTTGAGGTGATGCCACTTAGTACATGAGGAATAATCATTGAAAAACTGCAGAAATTTTCAAGCAGATGCATTTAATTTTATGTCAAATTTATCATGTTCTTTCAGCATGAAAAACGGAGAGAGAATAAAAGTCAAAGCACTTTAAATGGACACTTCCAAAATAGCACTGAATTCTCCCATATAGTGATGCTTTAAAACATCTGTCTTCCTGTCTTATTGTGTCTTCTAGCTTTTAAATAAAACAGTATATTTCCTTCTGGTTTTTGCTATGGCTTTAGAGTAAGAAAGTGTTTTTTTCAATTGACCTGACACTTTTCCTTTTTTATAATTCAAATTATAATTTGAATTCTACCCTCAATCAAATACCAGCAATCTACCCTCCACAGCTTTTTCCTGGAGCAGATTCTGTTAAGGGGTGGAACAGGCATTCTTTGGCATCTTTTGTGTCATTTAGTTGACTCCATTATTTCAGATTAATTAAAAATATACCTCAATTTTCAAATTCTTATTGTCTAAAGATTCTTTAGATTTTACTAGGTGGAAAAAAAATTGTAAAAACAACACTTCAGCATTCAATATTTTTATAGTATACTCTTTAAAGTGTTCATATTTCATAAATATGAAGAGAGAAGACGGGTGAATATTTGAATTTAGACGATCGTTAACCAAGCTTGTAGCAGTTTCTTAATAATCTTTACAGTTGAGTTGTCTGAGAGAGTGTTAATATTTTCAGATTCGAAGCAAAATTGTTCAGCTATTCACCTTAAACTCTTAGTGAACTTCTAGCACAGAGAAGGGAAACCAGAGTCCCAAGATCTTGCTGCAAAGTTAGCTAAATAGCTGCTTAGATAGATGGCATGGAAATATGTTTTTCTATCTTCAGACAAAGCTTTAATTACAAAAATTATGACTCTATGTGGATCTCTTTCTTCATTCTTTACTTACTGAAGTGTAGGATGAAGGCAAAAGCTGTGAAAGTATTTATGGTAACCCTAACACCATGAACCAGGAGATGAGTTTTATCACATATATGTCATGCTTTTGTCAATGATGTTTTATGAAAAGGTGTCATGGGTTTGTTCAAAACCAGGCAGAAACACCATTTAATGTAGCGGTTTCACATTTACCTGCTCGCCTGCTCACACCAGGCGAGAGTGTAGTGTAGTGGTTTCATGAGAATAAGGATTAAGAGAAATGCAAGGCAGGTCTAAACTTCAAAGATAGAAATTATTTATTAACAGAATAAAAAAAAAAAACGAGGGAAGAAAAATAAAACAACAAAATCAAAATCAACCCCCAGGTGGTTTCTTCCCCCCACCCCCACCCCATTTATCTTCCTTTACCACCATCTTTCTCATCAA